>JARQOD010004717.1:0-52747 GCA_033576555.1 Oophaga sylvatica
ACGTTTGCCTGATTTGTTTTTGGTGAACAACAAGATTTTTTTTCTTTTAAAAATGCTTGCTTGTTGTATTTCCGTTTGAGACCCAGATCCTCTGGTGATGAATCACAGCGCATAGGGTTCATAATGTCACTTTTGCACAAAGAACCTCAGGACTGGGCCTTTTCTCTGCAGCCTAGTGATCCATGCTTTAGATCAGTGGATAGTTTTTTTTCTGCTTTGGGGTTATTGTATGACGATCCTAATCGTGTTTCATCAGCTGAGACAGAATTGAGACGTTTGAGACAGGGATCAGGTAATGTGGAAAAATATTGTACTCACTTCCGAAGGTGGTCCACTCAGGTGGGGTGGAACGATTCAGCTTTGAAAAGTTTATTTCTTGCAGGGTTAAGTGAAAGGGTTAAAGATTTGCTGATTGCTTATCCTATACCTGGTAACTTGCAAGAGGCTATGCAATTAGCCATACGGGTGGATAGGAGACTGCGTGCAAGGGTTAATGAGAGTAAATCTGCCTTGTCAGCTCCAAGTCTGGAGAGGGACTGTACTGACATTGGAGAGCCGATGGAAATTGGAGCAATGACACCTCACTATCGGGAAAAACACCGTAGATTTGCTGAAGGTTTGTGTTTCTATTGTGGCAAATCTGACATTTCATTAAGAACTGTGTGCTTCGTATGAATAAAGAAAAAAAAAATGAGGTCAGTTTCGCCCGTATAGCTTGTTTAAACAATAAAGGTGTCTTTCTTTCTGCTACCACTGCTGTTGAGGAGGAATTAATGGAGTTTCGGGTATTTGTGGATTGTGGTTCAACTCTCAATGTGATTGATGGGAAATTTTTGGAAAAACTAAAATTAAAACCCAAACTTCTGTCTTCCCCTATTAATGTGGTTGCTGTGGATGGTTCTCCCTTGAAAAATGTTACTCACCATATCTGTGAATTTCCTCTTACTATTAATGGTGTTCATCAAGAGAATTTGGATTTGGTAGTTTTGAATAATTTGCCCTCACCGGTGATTTTGGGGTTACCTTGGTTAAAATTGCACAATCCGGTACTGGATTGGTCTACCAATGAAATTAAGTCCTGGAGTCCTAATTGTTATGACAAGTGTTGTAATGGGCGTATTGCTGCTGTACTTAAGGGGGAGTTACCTGTACCTATTCAGGATTTTTGGAAAGTTTTTTCTGATAAGGAATCGCAGGTATTGCCTCCTCATAGAGATTATGATTGTGCAATTGAATTTGTCCCTGGAGCGACTCTTCCTAAAAGTTGTTTATTTAATTTGACTATTCCTGAGAGAAAGGCTTTGGAGGAATACATACAGACAAGCTTGGCCGCCGGTCACATTAGGCCTTCCAAGTCTCCTGTGGCGGTTGGATTTTTTTTTGTTAAAAAAGGACAGCGGTTTACGGCCTTGTCTAGACTTTCGTGAGATTAATAAAATCACTGTACGCAATCCTTACCCACTGCCATTGATTCCTGACTTGTTTAACCAGTTAGTGGGGGCCAAGTGGTTCTCGAAAATTGATCTTCGAGGGGCATACAATTTGTTGCGCATGAAGGAGGAGGATGAATGGAAGACTGCGTTTAACACTCCACTGGGTCATTTTGAGAATCTGGTCATGCCTTTTGGGCTTTCCAGTGCTCCGGCATTTTTTCAGAATCTTATTAATGACATCCTTAGACCTTTGATCGGCAGAAGTGTGGTTGTGTATTTGGATGACATTTTGATTTATTCACCGGATTTGGAGTCTCATTGGAGGAGTGTGCGTGAAGTATTACAGTTACTGAGTGATAATTCACTTTTTGCCAAGCTAGAAAAATGTGAGTTCGCTGTACAGAGACTTAGTTTTTTGGGCTACATTGTCTCCAGTGAAGGTTTTGAGATGGACCCGGTGAAAGTGCAAGCTGTGCAGGATTGGCCTAGACCTATTGGGTGTGAAATCAATACAGAGGTTTTTGGGGTTCGCCAATTATTATAGAAAATTCATTAAAAAATTTTCTGTGATTGCCAAACCTCTGACCGATCTCACCAGGAAAGGTGCTGATGCGGTTCAGTGGACTACTGAGGCCATTGAGGCTTTTGTGTTGCTAAAGGAGAAGTTCAGCTCTGCTCCCATCCTTACGCAGCCTGATGTGACTAAACCATCTTTTGTTGAGGTTGATGCTTCTTCTGTGGGGGTCGGCGCGTTGTTGTCTCAGGAAAAGATGGATGGAGTACATCCCTGTGCTTTTTTTTCAAAGAAATTTTCTGAGTCTGAACTAAATTATGATATCGGTAATCTGGAATTGTTGGCAATTAAACTCGCATTTGAACACTGGCGTCATTTTTTGGAGGGAGCGGAATTTCCCGTTCAAGTCTTCACCAATCATAAAAATCTGGTCTACCTTGATGCTGCCAAATGCTTGAATGCCCGTCAGGCTAGGTGGGAACTGTTTTTCTCGCGGTTTAATTTTACCGTTACTTACATCCCAGGTACTAAAAATGTTAAAGCTGATGCTTTGTCTCGCAGCTTTTCTCCTATGGTGGGTACTGAGGAGGAGGAAAACATTTTGCAAGAGGGGGTTGTTATTGCTGTTTTGGACTCTGTGTTGGAAGATGAGATTCTTAAAGCACAGGAGAATGCCCCATCTAACACGCCGCATGGGAGGTTGTTTGTGCCTGGTACCCTGAGGAGAGATTTGTTTGTTGAATGTCATGACTCTCGGTTGGCAGGTCATCCTGGAATCTCTGAGACCAAGAGACTTGTGGGTCGCAGCTTTTGGTGGCCTGGATGGCAGAAGGAAGTCATTAAGTGGGTGCGTCAATGCACGGTGTGTGCTAGATCTAAGTCTTCTCATACTCCTGCTGCGGGGTTGCTTTGCCCTCTGGAGGTACCTAGTGCACCTTGGACACATTTGGCTATGGACTTTATTACTGACCTTCCCCCTCTGAGGGTTTCACTGTCATCTGGGTGGTCGTGGACCGTTTTAGCAAGATGTGTCACTTGGTTCCTTTCATCAAACTGCCTTGAACTAAGACTCTCGCTAAGGCCTATGTCAAGGAAATTGTCAGACTACATGGCGTTCCTACTGACATTGTTTCCGATAGGGGACCTCAGTTTGTGGCTCGTTTTTGGCGCGCCTTTTGTGACAGGTTGGGAGTTAATTTGTCGTTTTCATCCGGATATCATCCTGAGTCTAATGGCCAGACAGAAAGGAAAAACCAGGATGTTGAGCAGTTCTTGCGTTGTTTTGTGACTGATAATCAAGAGGGGTGGTCTGAGTTTCTGCCACTTGCTGAGTTTGCTCTTAACAACCATACATCCGCTTCTGCTGGTTGTTCGCCTTTTTTTTGTTGTACTGGGAGACATCCGTCGTTTGGGTCATTTTCCAAGTTGGGATCGGCTGTACCTGAAGAGGAGAATTTTTCTGGTGTTTTGGAGAGAGTTTGGACTGATGTGCGTGGTAATCTTCAGGAGGCTAACAAAAGATCCAAAGTGTATTTTGATAGAAAACGACAAGAGGTTTTGTTTGCTATTGGTGACATGGTTTGGTTGTCCTCTAAGAATCTGCGCTTGAGGATTCCATCTAAGAAATTGGGTCCCAAGTTTGTAGGGCCCTTTAAGGTGCTTCAGGTTATTAACCAATCTGCTGTTAAGTTGGAGCTTCCTACCTCCTGGAAGATTAATCCGGTGTTTCATGTTTCTCTCTTGAAGAAAGCTGAGTTCTCAGATGGAGACGTCTCGGCCACTGTTCCCCTGGTGGTGGAGGACGGGCAATATGAGATTTCTCGCATCCTAAATTCTAGACGGTATAGAGGGAGTTTGCGGTACCTCGTCGCTTGGAAGGGTTATGGACCCGAGGATAACTCATGGGTGAGGGCGGATGATGTTTCTGCGTCTAGACTTGTCAGAGCGTTTCACAAGAGGTCTCCGGATAAGCCTAAGTCCTAGGGGATCTGGAGGATCCTCTTAGAAGGGAGGGTACTGTTAGAACCGTCTTGTTAGGTTTTTTCAGTTTGCTGGTCACATGACCTTTTTTCCCTATTTAGTCTGGCTCCGCCCTTCTGGCTTTGCTGGACTTCATTGTATTATCTACTCTTAAGTTAGCCAGGTGCTTAGGTGCCTTACTCAGTCAGTTTTGCTTGATCTTAGGATCTCTAAGTAATTTGTTTTCTGTTTTATTTTCCCTGCTACAATTTCTGTTAGGAGGTGTCCACCTTTTCTCCCAGTCCCTAGATCTTGTAGGGATTCCTCCCTCGCAACTATAGGTCTTCGTTCAGACTAGCTGAGGACTTTAGCGGGTCTGGTCGCAGGATCAGGTTCCCCGTTACATCGTAGGGATCCAGCTTAGTTCTATTGTAGGGACAGAATTCCCATCTTTCCTTAGTGCTTGTAGCAGATCATAACACAGATGCAGTTTCCAAGGCTTTACTCACAGTTCTGGTGCACACAGGTGCCCGCTTGGTGCCATGTCCTCCAGGTGAGGAGTCCAGCCAACTCCCAGGTAGATGGAGAACACCAGTCCAAAGCTCCCTGTCAGTGCATGCCTTCCCTGGCCGTCTCACTGTGCTGATTCCCACTCCTTCTTCATTCCTAGCACCACGCTAAGCAGTGCCCCAGTCCGGTAGCTGCAGATCCTGTAGGACAACATGACTCAGGCGTTTCCTTGATCCTATATAGCTTTCCTTCCCTGAGAAGATGCTTGCTGTTGTGGCTATGACCCCTAAAGTTGTCACAGCTGTCGGCTTGCAAGCTGAGTCCTAAAGTTCTCCACTAGGCTAGGGGCCGAGTCCCTTCTGCGAACTGGATTCTCCCAGCTGGCGTCCGCCAGTCCTGGAACGAGCCTCACGGGTAGCCTCTCGCTCAGCCTTGTCTCTGAGAAATCCCTTTTCCATTCCAGGGAACCTTCCTTCTTTCTTTCTCTCTGTGAGCAGCTCCTCAGGACTTGGAGCCTGCTGCACGGTTGTATCTCTTTCACCTCTCCCCTATGGGAGAGCTGTCTAACACGTCGGTCTTCTTCCTCCCCGAAGGGAAGACTGTCCTCTACTTCCCTCTATCTCCTGCTCTGACCACCATCTAACACCCTTTCCTAGCTGCAGACATGCTAGTATGTGTGATGTATGTAGTGTTGCCAGAGCCAGGTTTAGTGTCTCCATCTTACCTGAAAGGTGGGATATCACATCTCCTGCTGAGATGAAGTACCTCTGTGGCGACTGGACCTTCAGGGGCGCCACATATGAGGTTGTTAAAGATTTTCTGAGGAAGGTTCTGCCGCACTGTATGCACTTGGGCAAGTCATCAAGATCCACTGCTGGGAGCTCCCTGTACAATTTCCTGCTAATGATGCCCATATGTACTCAATCGGAGGCAAGTCAGGAGACTCTACAGGCCAAGGTAGCATGTTTAGGCCAATCAGAGTTTAGGCCAAACTAACTTTAACCAAGGTTTCAGATCTTAATTAGCCTGTTTGGTTAATGGCTTGTTCACCATCATTGTTAGGAAAGGCCAGGTAATGCAAGCTTCCCAGCTTTATAAAAACCCAGCCTCCTCTAACCTTGTGCCCAAAAACAGCAGCCATGGGTTCCTAGCTCCTAGCATTCTGAAAATGAAAATGGTGGAGGCACACAAAGCAGTAGAAGGCTATAAGAAGATAGCAAATAGTTTTCAAGCTGCCCTTTCCTCAGTTAAAATATAATTAGGAAATGAAAGTTAACAGGAATAGTGGAAGTCAAATTAAGGTCTCGAAGACCAAGCAAAATTTCAGTGACAGATACTCGTAGGATTGCTAGATAAGAAAATTAGAACCCCCGCTTGACTGGAAAAGACTTTCAGAAAGATTTAGCAGACTCTGGAATTGTGGTACATTGTTCTACTAATTCAGAGACATCTGCACAAATATGGTCTTCATGGAAGAGTCATCAGAAGAAAACCTCTCCTGCATCCTCACCACAAAATTCATCTGGAAAAAAGCTGAAGTTGAAAAGAGGATGGTGCTACACTCATGCGTGGACTGTTTAGCCAGAGCATGGATCGCGGTCCCACTGGACTGAGGAGAGCCTGGTGGAGTGTAACTAAGTGCCTCCACAAGACTGACCCCAGATGCATGGCAACTGATGGTGTCATGATCCAAGGAGAGCCTGAGGAGGTGTGACCAAGTGCTACACCAGGACTGACCTCGGTCACGCGGTAGCTGAACCTCAACGATGCAGACGCATCTGATATACAGGCAGGCAGATGTAGGACTCAGTTCAGACTGGATGGATAGGAACAGCTTGTGGAAGAACTGGGTCACTGGCAGGTACGACTGGAATACAGGAATGGATAGGACCCAATTCAGATAAGACAGACAAGGAACCGCAGATGCGGACAAGCATGGAACGGCAGATGTGGACAAGCAGCGAACCGCAGGAGAGACCGGGCTAGGTTCACATGGAACAGACAGGGTTAGGTTAGCACTAAAAAATTACAAGGACAGGTACAGACAGGTCAGACTGGGCCAAGACCACACAGGGTATTTACAAAGAAGTAGCAAGTGTACACACTAATCTCTTATGTTGCACAGCAACAACGAATAGAGATAGGTACTGGTTCAGACATTGCAGGATTTAGACACATACAGGTTCAGACACTGCAGGTTTTAGAGATAGGTACAGATTCAGCCACAGGAAATTTTAAGAACATTTCTCGCCCGCCGAAACCTGGGGCGGCCTATCTTTCCCCGCAGTTCGGAGCCGGTCCTCTCTGACTCCTTTCTCTGGCGGGAAGCCCCCTTCTTTTCTTGCACAAACCCTTTTATACAGTGCCTTGCGAAAGTATTCGGCTCCCTGGAATTTTTCAACCTTTTCCCACATATCATGTTTCAAACATAAAGATACCAAATGTAAATTTTTGGTGAAGAATCAACAACAAGTGGGACACAATTGTGAAGTTGAATGAAATGTATTGGTTACCGTATATACCCATGTATAAGCCGAGATTTTCAGCCCATTTTTTAGGGCTGAAAGTCCCCCTCTCAGCTTATACGCGGGTCATATACGGGGGTCGGCGGGGGAGGGGGAGCGGGGTGTCGGATTCATACTCACCCCTCCGCCACCGCGGTCTCTGCAGCCCCCCTGCTTCTCCCACCATCTCCGGCTCCTTCCTGCAGCGGTCACATGGCACCGCTCATTAAAGTCATGAATATGCACATATTCATGACTTTAATGAGCGGTACCATGTGACCGCTGTAGGAAGGAAGCGCTGCTGAGATCGCCGGGAGAAGAGGAGAGGCTGCAGGGACGTGCGGCGGAGAGGTGAGTATAGCGATATTTACCTGTCTTCTCTCCACCGCTGTGTTGCGTCCTCGTCTGACTCCTCTGGCTGTGAATGATCAGCAGAGGGCGCGATGACGTCGTTAGTGAGCGCCGCGCCCTCTGCCAGATCATTCACTGCCGAGGACCCGGAAGAGGACGCAGCGCTGCGGTGCAGAGAGACAGGTAAATATCACAGGTGCCGGGGTTCTGAGGAGCGGTGACCCGGCACCTGTCCCCCATAGCGCGCCGGTGTCCCCGCCTGCTCAGGACCCCGGCACCTGGCCCCCAGCGACGAGAGGTGAGTATGTCATTTTTTTTATTTTTTTTGCAGCAGCATATGGGGCATAATCTGGAACATATGGGGGCATAATATGGAGCATATGGGGGCATAATATGGAGCATATGGGGGCATAAGCTGTGGAACATATGGGGGCATAATATGGAGCATATGGGGGCATAATATGGAGCATATGGGGGCATAAGCTGTGGAACATATGGGGCATAATATGGAGCATATGGAGGCATAATATGGAGCATATGGGGGCATAAGCTGTGGAACATATGGGGGCATAATATGGAGCATATGGGGGCATATTATGGAGCATATGGGGGCATAAGCTGTGGAACATATGGGGCATAATATGGAGCATATGGGGGCATATATGGAGCATATGGGGGCATAAGCTGTGGAACATATGGGGGCATAATATGGAGCATATGGGGGCATAAGCTTGGAACATATGGGGGCATAATATGGAGCATATGGGGGCATATTATGGAGCATATGGGGGCATAAGCTGTGGAACATATGGGGCATAATATGGAGCATATGGAGGCATAATATGGAGCATATGGGGGAAAATATCTAAAATCAGAGTAATAGGATTTACACGGAAGTTACAAAAGTTAAGGACTTTTTTCCAGCATGTTTTAGCTTTTACTTGCTTTGCCTAAAGGTAAAGATCTTATTTTTACTTTTTTAAAAAACGAGAAACGACTTACAGAAAGTCCATTAATCCATAAAAATAATTCCCTTATTCCTTTCTAGCAAAAAGGATCCTGAACCCTGAACTCTTCATGGTAGTTAACTCTTTTCAGATATTTTTGTCTTAATTTACACTTAAGCATTCTACTGCTTCTCTACAAGATCAGAATAGTTCATGAGTAAGGTGAGCAAGCTATATTCGTCTATAATACAGTTTAGAAGTGTTGTTCAGTGTCCAAGTCTGTTTTTTCTTTTCTTTGTTTTTTAAATAGCCCAGAAAGATCAAAAATGAAAAAAAGTATACTCATATTACCTATCTTTAATGCTCCTCTTTCAGTGATGCCAGGGTCCCTTGCCAGTTTCCCTACTACTCCCATTCGAACAGCCATGTGACCGCTGCAGTCAATCACTTGCTGCCCGGTGACCATCATATTATTGCTGCAGCCAGTTTCTTTTGTCCATATAGCCAGAACAGAATGTAGAGACAGGTCTTGTGCATCTTTTTCATGTCACGTCTTAACACTAAACTGATTTGACATTTCCTAGCCCCTATTAGACTGTATCTCTTGCCCTATTCTGGGGTGAGTGCATTCTTCATATGTGTTACACCCACAGGGCGTGTTCTGTCCAGCAATATAATTGCTGTCTAAAGTTTAGTCATATTTTTATGTCTCCGTTATTACAGACATTGTATTTTTGTGTATATTAATCCTTCCTATATTTTATATTGTAAGGTAACAGCACCATCTGCTGGCGGTTTAATGTATACATTCTTGTTTAATTTGCAATGTATTATGGGAAGTTCCTAGGGCATTGTGGGATTGTTCCTGTTGCATTGCGGTCTTATTATGACACGGTAAAGGGAACACGAGCCATTGTTCCTGCATGCCTCTGAGGAGAAAACACACCACTTGTTTTTCTTCATGCTTCTAAGGCCTCTTTCACACATCAGGTTTTCGCCGTTAGGCGAGTTCCGGCATCTTTTCTTAAAACCGGATTCGGCAAAATCTAATGCCGGATCCGTTTTTTTCCCATTGACTAACATTAGCGTCCGATTTTTGCAGGATCCAGCTAATTGTCTCATTCCGGCGTCTGGAAAAAACGGCTACTGTAACGTTTTTTGTCTCCGGCGAAAAAGCCGGAAGCGCCACATCCGGCGCTTTCGGCTTTTTGTCACAATGAAAGTCTATGAGCGCCACAATGTGCCGGATCCTGCAAAAGACGGATCCATTTTTTGTCTGAGCATGCTCAGAGTAGCCCAGCCCACAGCAAACATATATAAACCATGCCAGTGGGACCACCCTCAGCCATAACCATGCAGCCAGCAATGAAGAGAGGAGTCAGCCGCAGGAGAAGACAGGAGGAGGAGGAGAACAGAGCAGCAGCACCACCACCCCAAGACATTTTGTCGATGATGCAGCTGGGAGCAGACGCCAGACAGTAAATATCACAGACAACCCCTTTCAGCCAGGGCCATGCAATATCAATATATTCATGGCCTTTTTTTCTCTTCATTCCACAGCAGAAGCCTCCCAACAGCAGCAGCATCCTCAGCAGCAGCACCACCACCAGGACCCCAAGAAATTGAGTCGGAGAGTACGGGAGCAGTTGACAGACGGTAAATATCACACACAACCCCTTTCAGCCAGGACCATGCAATATACACTGTGTTCCAAATTATTATGCTAATAATATTTTCTCAGATTTTCCCAAATTTCCTATATGAATTTCAGTCATTGTAATTTTCCAGTCAAATAACTATTAGAGTACAATTAAAAGGCTTTTGTACAAACTGCCTATGATAACAGTATATTTTTTAAAAAATAAAACACTCAAACTGCACTCAAAATGCATGTTCCAAATTATTATGCACAGCAGAGTTTTCAACCTTTTCATTTTAATAAAGAACAAAAAAATGGTCATTTTTGAAATTATAAGCATTAGCAGGTTCTTACAAACTGAAATCAAACAGTTTTCAACTCAAAACTTTATTCTAGGTGATGTTACATTTGCACATAGGACCCCTTGTTCGAAAGGAGCTTCTGAACTCTCTCGTCCATTGAATTTGTCAGGTTTTGGATGGTTTCTGCTTCAATTGTTTTGCATGAGGACAGAATACCCTCCCAGAGCTGTTGCTTAGATGTGAACTGTCTCCCGCCATCATAGACACTCCTTTTGATGATGCTCCAGAGGTTCTCAATGGGGTTGAGGTCAGGGGAGCATGGGGGCCACACCATAAGTCTGTCCCCTTTTTGTGCCCATAGCAGCAAGAGATGCAGATGTGTTATGAGCAGCATGAGACGGTGTATTATCATGCATGAAAATGATCTTGCTGCGGAATGCACGGTTCTTCTTTTTGAACCATGGCAGGAAGTGCTGTTTGAGAAACTCAACATACACTATAGAGTTCATCTTTACCCCTTCAGGGATCCTAAAGGGGCCGACAATCTCTCTCCCCATGATTCCAGCCCAAAACATTACTCCACCTCCTCCTTGTTGGCGCCGTAGCCGTGTTTGCATGGGGTGTCCATCAACCAGCCATCCTCCACTCCATCCATCTGGACCATTAAGCGTTGCACGGCACTCATCGGTGAACAAAACAGTTTTGAAGTCAGTCTTCATGTATTGTTTGGCCCACTGGAGCAGTTTCTGCTTGTGTGCAGTGGATAGAGGAGGTCGACAGGATGGCTTACGCACAGCTGCAAACCTCTGAAGGACCCTGCATCTTGTTGTTCGGGGGACGTTGGAGGCACCAGCAGCTTCAAAAACTTGTCTGCTGCTTTGACAAGTGTTATGTTTTGGTAGCTGAGGAGAATAAGCAAAAACGACAATACACCAGAGAGGCTGGAACCTATTGGATTGCAGTAACCTGAACTAACCACACACAGAGGTAGCCGTGGAGCGTTCCTACGTTGATCCTAGACGCCTCGTCACAGCCTGAGAGATAACTACACCTAAAGGCAGAAAGATGAAAGCTATCTGCCCGGAGCAGATCCTCAAAGAAAATAGGAAGCCCCCAAACATGTAATGGCGGTTAGACAAGAAGAAGCACGGACACAGACAGAAAATAGAAAGAGCAAACGCTGGGGCCCAATCTGTCTAGACAGAAAAGTACAGGAAAGGATACTCACTGCAATCCAAAAAAAACCCTAAAAAATACCAACTCTTCTGATTGCAAAAACACCTGAGATCACATGATCTCTACCACCTAATCAGATCTCTGGTGTAACAAAACTAAGCCGCAGCCACTGAAAAAACAGGAAAAAGCAAATGAACAAACAACAGTGGCTCCAGATAAACTGAGAGGAGCACAAGCCCCCGGAGGGGACCTGGCTGACCTCCACAGAAGTGCAGGGAACAATGCAAAAAGCAAGCACAAAAATAAAAGCAGAAAATATCTTATCTGATAGCAGAAGATGCAGGCAAGACTCAGCAAACTTCCAAATGAACCAGGAACCACAATTGAGACAAGAACAATTGATCACCGGCAACCATCATGGGAGGGAACCTCCCTTATATCAGACCAGTCCGTGAACCCAGATTGCCATTCCTCGCTGAAATGTTCAGTACTGTCTGTAACCACCAGAGGGAGCATCTGCTCAGAAACTATCTCTAGCACATTCATAACAATCTTCTCTCTTAAGTGCCCCATACACATTAGACTAACATTAGCGGAATCTGCTGGAATATCGACTGGATTGATCAACAGTCTAATACTTATGGGAGCCCCAAACAAACAATTGTTGGTGGAGTTAAAGATTCAGAGTATCCAATTTTGGACTTCCAATCCTTTTTCTCTCCAGAGATAAGCCACCACCAAAGGAGTGCGCTCAGCATAGCAAGTGTTCCTGTGTCTGTGAGAGTTGGGAGTGATGTCTGCCGACCAAACAATCGGCCAAACCATCATTCGGCCGACATCCATCTATCCTTTCTTGCAGCCGACTCCACCAGACAGACATACTGCAGCATCACTATCCCACTCTTATTCTGTTTCCTTTTTCTCTAATTACTCTGCTGGATCCATTTTCTTGAGCTGAAAACAATAGTGGATCAAAAATAAATCAATACAGAAAAAATTGTTACATTGCCTTTCTTTCTAGTTCACTTTTGGGTTTGGCAAAAAACTGTTTAAAAACTGCATGTGTGAATTCAGCTTTACATACAATAAGGAGATTTCTAAACTCATGGGATGATGAGCTATCTTATTGCCTTTGGAGGGCTATAAAACCAGACAGAAATGCCTTAATTTTAACCGATTGATTAGGCATATAGTCAATTATAATCACTCTTGGCCTTTGTAAAAATCTAGTAAGAATTTAGATTTGATTTTATATAAGATAATAACCTTCTGTGTTCATTTTCAGTTCATCATTCACTTTTATTATCCAATAAAAGTTTACCATAAAGTCTTCCAATATTATTATTAATATTAAAATTATTATAGCCCTGACTCTCCCAGTAGAATTTCTTCATGCTGGCCGGAGTTGAGAAAATTTTTAAAAATTCGGTTCCGATTGCGATCGGCGGCAAATAATGTTTTTGCAATATTCGCTGAACACAGCTGAACGTCATTGGAGTAAATGGGAGTAGAAATGAACAAATATGTTTGGAACCGATCATCAAACATAAATTCGGCACAAACAGGGTACCAATATGGCACAAACATGGCAAATTCCGATTCAGTGACCAATTCTGAATATATTCGCTCAACTTTAATGCTGACTTACATGCTTGGTAATGCAGCATCGGCATGAGAATGCTGATACGTTCTGATAAACTATATCTACATTATAAATTTTTTACAAACCAGTGACTGATTATTACACAGCGATAGAGCAATATATACACTGCTCGCACATCATGATGGATTTCTGTATCCTCATACCAGACGTCTGGCTTTTACCTATAATTGAACTTCCTCTTTTTTCCACTGTGTGTTGAGTGCAGCAACGTCAGGTCTAAAGCCACATGTAAGTACTTTTTGTTACGAAAATATATACATATTTTTTTACTTTCTGTATATTTTTTTGCAGTCATAAGTGATAAAAGGGACTCAAGTCTTTGTTTTATGCCATGGATGCTCCCTTATATGAAAGGTTCACCCATGGTTGCATGAACTGTGGAAACTCTTGGCCATCTGACCCTGCATGTAAATGATAGATTTAATGGACTAGAAGAAGACTGGGTAGTAATAGCTGTGGCAAAATATATGCCTGGTATCTAGTATTGTTACAACTGTATATTAAAGGTATTGGCCACTGCTTTTATTCATCGTTGTCCTTTACTATGCCATCAACATCTTAATCGATGAGTGTGTGACACTCAGCACTCCAGCCGACCAGCTGTTACTGGTGCCATCTGGAACAGTAGCTCACTAACTCCTCTAATGGCCACAGCCGGACATTGCAGATCCACCTCCTATTTACAGGAATAGGGGGTGATCTGAGGTACCGGGCCATTGCCACTATAGTTGTGACGGAGCCGTTTTGTTCCGGGAGTATCTGAAATTACTGGCCAGTGCTGCAAACAGCCAATAACAAGAGTGTTGGGCGTTGCACCCCCATTCATTAGATGTTGAAGACCTATATGAAGAATAGGCCAGCAATAAAGAGGTAGTGGCCAACCTCTTTAATGAAATGAATATATGTAGTTTTCATTTCCAGCAGTCTCATAGATAATGGAGGTAATGATGTGCATGTCTCGCCGTCGTTCTTGTTATGATCTGCTACAAGCACTAAGGAAAGATGGGAATTCTGTCCCTACAATAGAACTAAGCTGGATCCCTACGATGTAACGGGGAACCTGATCCTGCGACCAGACCCGCTAAAGTCCTCAGCTAGTCTGAACGAAGACCTATAGTTGCGAGGAAGGAATCCCTACAAGATCTAGTGACTGGGAGAAAAGGTGGACACCTCCTAACAGAAATTGTAGCAGGGAAAAATAAAACAGAAAACAAATTACTTAGAGATCCTAAGATCAAGCAAAACTGACTGAGTAAGGCACCTAAGCACCCGGCTAGCTTAAGAGTTGATAACACAATGAAGTCCAGCAAAGCCAGAAGGGCGGAGCCAGACTAAATAGGGAAAAAAGGTCATGTGACCAGCAAACTGAAACAAAACCTAACAAGAGGGTTCTAACAGTACCCTCCCTTCTAAGAGGATCCTCTGGATCCCCTAGGACTTAGGCTTATCCGAAAACCTCTTGTGAAACGCTCTGACAAGTCTAGATGCAGAAACATCATCCGCCCTCACCCATGAGTTATCCTCGGGTCCATAACCCTTCCAAGCGACGAGGTACTGTAAACTCCCTCTATACCGTCTAGAATTTAGGATGCGGGAAATCTCATATTGCCCGTCCTCCATCACCAGGGGAACAGTGGCCAAGACGTCTCCATCTGAGACCTCAGCTTTTTTCAAGAGAGAAACATGAAACACCGGATTAATCTTCCAGGAGGTGGGAAGCTCCAACTTAACAGCAGATTGGTTAATAACCTGAAGCACCTTAAAGGGCCCTACAAACTTGGGACCCAATTTCTTAGACGGAATCCTCAAGCGCAGATTCTTAGAGGACAACCAAACCATGTCACCAATAGTAAACAAAACCTCTTGTCGTTTTCTATCAAAATACACTTTGGATCTTTTGTTAGCCTCCTGAAGATTACCACGCACATTAGTACAAACTCTCTCCAAAACACCAGAAAAATTCTCTTCAGGTACAGCCGATCCCATTTGGAAAATGACCCAAACGACGGATGTCTCCCAGTACAACAAAAAAAAGGCGAACAACCAGCAGAAGTGGATGTATGGTTGTTAAGAGCAAACTCAGCAAGTGGCAGAAACTCAGACCACCCCTCTTGATTATCAGTCACAAAACAACGCAAGAACTGCTCAACATCCTGGTTTTTCCTTTCTGTCTGGCCATTAGACTCAGGATGATATCCGGATGAAAACGACAAATGAACTCCCAACCTGTCACAAAAGGCGCGCCAAAAACGAGCCACAAACTGAGGTCCCCTATCAGAAACAATGTCAGTAGGAACACCATGTAGTCTGACTATTTCCTTGACAAAGGCCTTAGCGAGAGTCTTAGCGCAGGGCAGTTTGATGAAAGGTACCAAGTGACACATCTTGCTAAAACGGTCCACGACCACCCAGATGACAGTGAAACCCTCAGAGGGAGGAAGGTCAGTAATAAAGTCCATAGCCAAATGTGTCCAATGTGCACTAGGGACCTCCAGAGGGCAAAGCAACCCCGCAGCAGGAGTATGAGAAGACTTAGATCTAGCACACACAGTGCATTGACGCACCCACTTAATGACTTCCTTCTGCCATCCTGGCCACCAAAAACTGCGACCCACAAGTCTCTTGGTCTCAGAGATTCCAGGATGACCTGCCAACCGAGAGTCGTGACATTCAACAAACAAATCTCTCCTCAGGGTACCAGGCACAAACAACCTCCCATGCGGCGTGTTAGATGGGGCATTCTCCTGTGCTTTAAGAATCTCATCTTCCAACACGGAGTCCAAGACAGCAATAACAACCCCCTCTTGCAAGATGTTTTCCTCCTCCTCCTCAGTACCCACCATAGGGGAAAAGCTGCGAGACAAAGCATCAGCTTTAACATTTTTAGTACCTGGGATGTAAGTAACGGTAAAATTAAACCGTGAGAAAAACAGTGCCCACCTAGCCTGACGGGCATTCAAGCGCTTGGCAGCATCAAGGTAGACCAGATTCTTATGATCGGTGCTGACTTGAAAGGGAAATTCCGCTCCCTCCAAAAAATGACGCCAGTGTTCAAATGCAAGTTTAATTGCCAACAATTCCCGATTACCGATATCATAATTTAGTTCAGACTCAGAAAATTTCTTTGAAAAAAAGCACAGGGATGTACTCCATCCGTTTTTGCCTGAGACAACACCGCGCCGACCCCCACAGAAGAAGCATCAACCTCAACCAAAAATGGTTTAGTCACATCAGGCTGCGTAAGGATGGGAGCAGAGCTGAGCCTCTCCTTTAGCAACACAAAAGCCTCAATGGCCTCAGTAGTCCACTGAACCACATCAGCACCTTTCCTGGTGAGATCGGTCAGAGGTTTGGCAATCACAGAAAACATTTTTATGAATTTTCTATAATAATTGGCGAACCCCAAAAACCTCTGTATTGATTTTACACCAATAGGGTCCTACCGTTCTTCACATTTCTTGGTTAACTTTGATTACACTTTCCATCCGGGGGCTGGAACAATGCGATGGTCCCTAGATCCCATTACTAACAAGTCGTGACCTGTTATTGGGGTTTGAGTTGCCACAGTTCTTGTGCGAACCTCTAGGGGCGCAACGGGTACTTTCTCCTTGCGAGACACCGATTGCGTTTCAATTTGTGTTACAGTTAGCGATATCGATCGTGTCATAGATTGCGATGGAGACTGGGTCGCAAGTTGCGATGTAGAAGAATAACGAGTTAGTGGAGAGTATACAGGTGTTGCTTCTATTTGCGAGATACCTGCAGGGGGCGATGCTGGGGCACGGCCGAATGCTGTTTGAGCTGGAGACGGGGACGCTGCGGTAGTGGTGACGTTACCTGAGTCGGGACGGGGTCACTGACGATTGTGACATTAAGGGCATACCATCCCTTCATACCCAGTGTCGTGTATAGAGTGACAATGTCTCCATTAACTAGGTCCCTCCCGGGATGACCTTGCGGTAGGTGGGATTCTACGTCAGTCTGCTGACAAAGACCCCTGGGTAGAGGCCCGGTTCTCTGATGAAGCCCCAGCCCTTCCGGAGCTGGAACTATGTCACACACCCCTGCCGCCGCGGTTCCCTCAGAGTACCTTTCTCTCTCGGACACTCTCCTTGTCCGCGATCAGCTCTGCATGCTGCCGCTGTCGGTTGCGCTGAGCTTCCCGCTCTCCTCCTGCTGGCGTTGTTGTTTCTCCTCACGACGCTGCCCTCACATTCCCACTGGGCGGTGTAGGTGACGTCATCCAGGCGCGCCATCTCGTCCCAGTCCACGTCTGGTAATGACGGACAGGACCCCTCCGGTGTCGGGGATCGATCATCTGTTGCGGCCTCCTGGCCCGGCGGGCGTTCCGGAACTGGCGGTACCTCCTCAACCTCCTTCGCCTCCACCGCTTCACCGGTGGGATCAGGATCGGTACTTTCGGGGGCAGCCTCCGGTTGCTCCTTTGTCTTGGGCAGCAGAAGTTTTGGTAACTCCAGACGTAGGGGGTCATCGAAGGGAGAGATCACCGCGTCCCACAGCCGCCGCTGCTCCAGGTACGCCGGCGTCTCTCAATCTCTTCAAATCCAGGTTGTGGCAAAATCATCTTTTTCAGTCGTGCATTTTCTTCCTTGATTCCAGCAATGCTTGCTGCAGGTGCAGGACCACGGATGACTCCGGTTCTAGTGGCAGCTTGGCTGGGGCACGGAGCCTGCCTTCCTCCGCTTCCCTGCTCGGCTGCACACGTCCTGCTTCCATGATGTTCCAGAGCGTTCTCTCATCTTCCACCAGAGACGTCCGGTCTCTTCCGTGGAGGCGGGGTTTGCGTCTCCTCCTCTTCGCAGGGAAGGTGAAGAGGAGGCGGACCTCCTTTGCTGTAGGGCAGGATCGCATGTTGTAATAGCACTTTGAGAGGGCCGGCATTTTCTTCGCGCCACTGGGGGGTACACGCCCACGAAGGTACGCCCACCTCCAGCGCCTGAGGGCGCGAATATGGCGACAAAGATGGCGATTTTTGGCGCCAAAAGTGCAAACAGTCCTTTTTCACAAAAACAATTCCATAGGCACACAGGGCTCGCAATTCTGCGAGTTTCGTATCCTGTTCGTGACGCCAAATTTTGTCTCGACCACGCACCACAATTGTGGGTTACCAGGGCAATGGGGTACTCAGAACCGAGCCCGTAGAAGTCTATGGGGTTGTCACAGGTAGCGGTGGCTCGGTCTGTGGCCCTGGCGGTCAGGCGTATGTTGGGGGGGTATATTTACAGGAGATAATATATATACAGTTCGTGACGCCACCTGTAGTCTCTGGTAATTTGTACCAGCGCTGCTGTAGATCTCTGAGGGGATGGTGAGGCAGCTAGATGTCAGGTCCCCTACAGGTGGGACTCTTCCCTCAGGTCGATGGTTAAGGCAGGGTTGTGCAGGCATGCAATTAAAGAACTCAGTCTCACACGGTCAGCGTCTTTCCATACCTTTACTTGTAAGATGGTAAGGCAGGTCCCAGGAGGCTGATCCAAGGAGAATGTATTTCGAGATAGCAGCTGGACAAGTTAGGGGCCTCCTTTACTTTCAAATGATGATGAGTACAACCAGCATGAAGCGTAGTTCCCTCTATAACTCCAGCTATTCCATAGCTGTACTGCCCAGTCAGTTTTGTGGTCGGAGCCTTCCTGTGAGAGAGCTGAATTCCTATCTTGTCCTGCAGAGACTCAAGGTCCTCACTCCCCCTGACCCCAGTTACGTACCGACTATTTAGGGGCTGCTTGCCGCGACCTAAGGTCCGATAAGCCTCTGGGTTTCCTACCACCATGCATGAAGCTATGGTGATGCTTCGGTCTCCAGTGACCGGTAACAATGTGCAGGACTTCTCCAATCCAAAAGCACTTTTAAATATTCCTTCCACTGTGCCTTTCGCCTTGTCCGCGCTTGTAGCATAAACACTCACACTTGCAAAGAGTCATATAATCACTCCCTTCTTTTCTTCCTTCAGAGTTAGTTGCCAGACTCTCAGTAATCTTCTAGGCAGGAGCACGTCTCTGAACCTTCACTGTCCTTGAGACAGGAGACTGAAGTATTTCTGTACTAAACTCTTCCTTCTTTATCAATGTCTTCCAGTGAGGTACAGCTCTGACCAGGCTGAGGTGATCTATATCTCGCCCTTACTGGCCTCCACTTGCTGAACTGCTGATAGAACCAAGCTGGACTGCTTCCTCCCTCCAAGTCCCAGCTAGACTCACACACGTCTGCTCTGTCCGAAGACAGGAAAAACTGACTCCAAAATCACTCAACGAATCTACACTGACCACTCCCTACGAGTCACTACACTACCCTAAGGGTGTGTCTAGTGTATATTGAGTGAATGGGTATAGAGCATTAAACTGCTATCTCTCCACACATTCTCCAGGGTACTGCGTGTGCCTTCACACCAGGGCTACACATATGCACTAGAAATATGCTAATTACCTTCCTAGAGCTTCAATTCCTGGTTTGGCGATTTCCTTTAAGCAGTTCGATACAGCTATACCCAAAATCTTCAGACTCGCAACAACTCCACTCTTCCCAGAATGCACCAGAATTATGCAAATCACCTTGCTCGAGCTTCAAATCCTGGTTTTGGCAATTTCTTTCAAGCAGCTTAATCCAGCTACATCCAAAGATCTTCAGACTAGAATAGTTCCAGCATGAAATGTCTATTCTTGATTAACCTACGAGTTTCGGCATTGCGCCATAGTCATGGTAACCACCTCTCCCTTGTACGCACCTGTTGATCGCTGAAGGCGTCCTTCTCTTCATATTGTCTTCGTGCATCCCTGGCTTTGGCGGCTCCATGTGAACATTCCTTGTCTTGGAATACAGGTGCATCTGATTCTGGTGAGCTGACTGTCCCCCTTTGTTTTTCTGAGTTTAAAAGTGGGTTGATCTCCAATAGTTAATTGTTAAAATATCTAAAATCAGAGTAATAGGATTTACACGGAAGTTACAAAAGTTAAGGACTTTTTTCCAGCATGTTTTAGCTTTTACTTGCTTTGCCTAAAGGTAAAGATCTTATTTTTACTTTTTAAAAAAACGAGAAACGACTTACAGAAAGTCCATTAATCCATAAAAATAATTCCCTTATTCCTTTCTAGCAAAAAGGATCCTGAACCCTGAACTCTTCATGGTAGTTAACTCTTTTCAGATATTTTTGTCTTAATTTACACTTAAGCATTCTACTGCTTCTCTACAAGATCAGAATAGTTCATGAGTAAGGTGAGCAAGCTAATATTCGTCTATAATACAGTTTAGAAGTGTTTTTCAAATTCCAAGTCTGTTTTTTCTTTCTTTGTTTTTTAAATAGCCCAGAAAGATCAAAAATGAAAAAAAGTATATCAATTACCTATCTTTAATGCTCCTCTTTCAGTGATGCCCGGGTCCCTTGCCAGTTTCCCTACTACTCCCATTCGAACACCATGTGACCCCTGCTCAATCACTTGCTGCCCGTGACCTCATATTAGCGCAGCCCTTTTTTTTTGCCAATAGCCAAAAAGAAGAGAGAAGGTCTTTTTCATTTTTTCATGTACGTCTTAACACTAAACTGTTTGACATTTCCCGCCCCCATTTAAATTTTTCTTCCCACTGGGGGGAGTGCATCTTCCCAAAGTTTTCACCACAGGGGGGGTTCGTCCCGCAATATAATTGCTGTCTAAATTTAGTTATTTTTTTATTTTTGTTATTACGACATTGTATTTTTGGTAATTAAACCCTTCCCCATATTTTAATATTTAAGGAACAACACCATCTTGGCGGTTTAATGTATACATTCTTGTTTTAAATTTTCAATGATTATGGGGAAATTCTAGGCATTGTGGGATTTTTCCTGTTCATGCTCTTATATAACGGTAAAGGGAAAACCCACCATTGTCCTGCATGCCCCTGAGGAGAAAAAAACCCCCAATTGTTTTTTTCGCTTTAAGGCCTCTTCACACATAGGTTTTTTGCCGTTGGCGAGTTCCCATCTTTTTTTAAAAACCGATCGGAAAATCAATGCCGGGTCCGTTTTTTTCCCATGACTAACATTTGGTCCGATTTTTGCAGGTCCAGTAATTGTCTCATTCCGGCTCGGAAAAAACGGGACGTAACGTTTTTTGTCTCCGGCGAAAAAGCCCGGGAAACGCCACATCCCCGCTTCGGGGTTTTTTTTCCATGAAAGCTAGAGCGCCACAATGGGCCGGATCCTGCAAAAGACGGGTCCTTTTTTTGTCACAGCCAGAGTAGCCCGCCCCCAGCAAACAATATAAACCCTGCCTTGGGGCCACCCCCAGCCAAACCTGCAGCCCCGCAATGAAAAGAGGGTCGCCGCGGAGAAGACAGGAGGAGGAGGAGAAAAAGCAGCACACCCCACCCCCCAAACATTTTTCGATGACGCGGAGCAACCCAGACATAAATATCACAGACAACCCCTTTCAGCCCGGGGCCCTCAATATCAATAAACATGGCCCTTTTTTTTTTTTTCTTCCCCCCCCCCCCCCCCCCCCCCCCCCCCCCCCCCCCCCCCCCCCCCCCCCCCCCCCCCCCCCCCCCCCCCCCCCCCCCCCCCCCCCCCCCCCCCCCCCCCCCCCCCCCCCCCCCCCCCCCCCCCCCCCCCCCCCCCCCCCCCCCCCCCCCCCCCCCCCCCCCCCCCCCCCCCCCCCCCCCCCCCCCCCCCCCCCCCCCCCCCCCCCCCCCCCCCCCCCCCCCCCCCCCCCCCCCCCCCCCCCCCCCCCCCCCCCCCCCCCCCCCCCCCCCCCCCCCCCCCCCCCCCCCCCCCCCCCCCCCCCCCCCCCCCCCCCCCCCCCCCCCCCCCCCCCCCCCCCCCCCCCCCCCCCCCCCCCCCCCCCCCCCCCCCCCCCCCCCCCCCCCCCCCCCCCCCCCCCCCCCCCCCCCCCCCCCCCCCCCCCCCCCCCCCCCCCCCCCCCCCCCCCCCCCCCCCCCCCCCCCCCCCCCCCCCCCCCCCCCCCCCCCCCCCCCCCCCCCCCCCCCCCCCCCCCCCCCCCCCCCCCCCCCCCCCCCCCCCCCCCCCCCCCCCCCCCCCCCCCCCCCCCCCCCCCCCCCCCCCCCCCCCCCCCCCCCCCCCCCCCCCCCCCCCCCCCCCCCCCCCCCCCCCCCCCCCCCCCCCCCCCCCCCCCCCCCCCCCCCCCCCCCCCCCCCCCCCCCCCCCCCCCCCCCCCCCCCCCCCCCCCCCCCCCCCCCCCCCCCCCCCCCCCCCCCCCCCCCCCCCCCCCCCCCCCCCCCCCCCCCCCCCCCCCCCCCCCCCCCCCCCCCCCCCCCCCCCCCCCCCCCCCCCCCCCCCCCCCCCCCCCCCCCCCCCCCCCCCCCCCCCCCCCCCCCCCCCCCCCCCCCCCCCCCCCCCCCCCCCCCCCCCCCCCCCCCCCCCCCCCCCCCCCCCCCCCCCCCCCCCCCCCCCCCCCCCCCCCCCCCCCCCCCCCCCCCCCCCCCCCCCCCCCCCCCCCCCCCCCCCCCCCCCCCCCCCCCCCCCCCCCCCCCCCCCCCCCCCCCCCCCCCCCCCCCCCCCCCCCCCCCCCCCCCCCCCCCCCCCCCCCCCCCCCCCCCCCCCCCCCCCCCCCCCCCCCCCCCCCCCCCCCCCCCCCCCCCCCCCCCCCCCCCCCCCCCCCCCCCCCCCCCCCCCCCCCCCCCCCCCCCCCCCCCCCCCCCCCCCCCCCCCCCCCCCCCCCCCCCCCCCCCCCCCCCCCCCCCCCCCCCCCCCCCCCCCCCCCCCCCCCCCCCCCCCCCCCCCCCCCCCCCCCCCCCCCCCCCCCCCCCCCCCCCCCCCCCCCCCCCCCCCCCCCCCCCCCCCCCCCCCCCCCCCCCCCCCCCCCCCCCCCCCCCCCCCCCCCCCCCCCCCCCCCCCCCCCCCCCCCCCCCCCCCCCCCCCCCCCCCCCCCCCCCCCCCCCCCCCCCCCCCCCCCCCCCCCCCCCCCCCCCCCCCCCCCCCCCCCCCCCCCCCCCCCCCCCCCCCCCCCCCCCCCCCCCCCCCCCCCCCCCCCCCCCCCCCCCCCCCCCCCCCCCCCCCCCCCCCCCCCCCCCCCCCCCCCCCCCCCCCCCCCCCCCCCCCCCCCCCCCCCCCCCCCCCCCCCCCCCCCCCTTTTTTTTTTTTTTTTTTTTTTTTTTTTTTTTTTTTTTTTTTTTTTTTTTTTTTTTTTTTTTTTTTTTTTTTTTTTTTTTTTTTTTTTTTTTTTTTTTTTTTTTTTTTTTTTTTTTTTTTTTTTTTTTTTTTTTTTTTTTTTTTTTTTTTTTTTTTTTTTTTTTTTTTTTTTTTTTTTTTTTTTTTTTTTTTTTTTTTTTTTTTTTTTTTTTTTTTTTTTTTTTTTTTTTTTTTTTTTTTTTTTTTTTTTTTTTTTTTTTTTTTTTTTTTTTTTTTTTTTTTTTTTTTTTTTTTTTTTTTTTTTTTTTTTTTTTTTTTTTTTTTTTTTTTTTTTTTTTTTTTTTTTTTTTTTTTTTTTTTTTTTTTTTTTTTTTTTTTTTTTTTTTTTTTTTTTTTTTTTTTTTTTTTTTTTTTTTTTTTTTTTTTTTTTTTTTTTTTTTTTTTTTTTTTTTTTTTTTTTTTTTTTTTTTTTTTTTTTTTTTTTTTTTTTTTTTTTTTTTTTTTTTTTTTTTTTTTTTTTTTTTTTTTTTTTTTTTTTTTTTTTTTTTTTTTTTTTTTTTTTTTTTTTTTTTTTTTTTTTTTTTTTTTTTTTTTTTTTTTTTTTTTTTTTTTTTTTTTTTTTTTTTTTTTTTTTTTTTTTTTTTTTTTTTTTTTTTTTTTTTTTTTTTTTTTTTTTTTTTTTTTTTTTTTTTTTTTTTTTTTTTTTTTTTTTTTTTTTTTTTTTTTTTTTTTTTTTTTTTTTTTTTTTTTTTTTTTTTTTTTTTTTTTTTTTTTTTTTTTTTTTTTTTTTTTTTTTTTTTTTTTTTTTTTTTTTTTTTTTTTTTTTTTTTTTTTTTTTTTTTTTTTTTTTTTTTTTTTTTTTTTGCCATACAATCCCTTTCACACACTGTTGAAGGGTGGGTTAGTAAAATGCAGATGAACGATTGCTAGCGCACCATTGCTGGCCCAAATACGTCAGAGTTCCATGCCTGCCCTGCCTAATTTCGTCAAGGGGAAACTGTGCAGTTATTGTCAAGCCATGTCAGTTACACATCTGCTGGTTTCCCCACATTGTTTAAATTTTATACACTGTTCTCTGATATAAAACATACATAAACATGAAAAAAAACATGAGAGTGTATACAAGCATGAAACAGCTCCCAAAATATAGTCATTTTTTTGGGAAAGGATTTGCAACTAACCATTCTTTCTTTGCTTTGAAAACAGTCTGGGTTTCCCCCTGCCTAAAAAAAAGGGATTTTTAGACACATGAAAAAGTCTTTGAATTGCTTAAAAGGCACACCTGTTGCAGATTCTAAAAAAGTATCATTTTTTTCACTACAAGTTGAAAAAGTGCACCTGTTTTACTCCACTTTCAAAAAAGTACAGCTGTCTTGTCCCCTCTAATGTGATAATTTTTGGATGTTTTCTGAAAAGCTATTGCTACTTTTTAGCAAAAAACAAAGTTCTTCCCCAAAAAGGGGTAATTTTTTCGCTCCTCATATGAAATAAACATGGCTTCTTCTGCTTGCGTCACCTACATATGTATAAAACATCAAAACATGGGATAATTTTTGGGCGTTTATAGAATTTAATTAGCGTAAAAATTTTCTGAGACTGCAGTGCGTAGTTATTAGGCTGTTGGGTAACAGTGGTTTTCATTTTTTACCTTAGCCAGATAGTTGAAGTAACTTGACATAATAAGGCTGTGTTTATATTACAGAGCTCAAACTGAGACCTCAGAGTGTTATACATGCATTTTCCAGGGAATTAGAGGCTTTCCAGTAATGGAAATTGTGGCAAATTTATTCACCACAAATTAAAATATTTGTGGAAAATTTGGGGAAGCTGGTTTAATTGAATCTCAAAATGATACACACATCTCTATAGCCAACTCCTTTAATTGCAAACTATCTTATTTGTAAAAAAAAAACCTGACCTGCTTAGTACCAGTTTTCTCACTCCAGCCACAAACCTTTTTACTTATAGAAGACCAACATTGGGGCATGTTTCATATTTAAACATACATCTGCTTCCCTTTAAAAGGAAAAACATATAACGAAACAGAACAAAACTTGTAAAAATCTTTTCCTTTTCTTATTGGCTTCCATTAATTACTGAAAAATAAAACATTTAATTCTTTATTTTTGTCTAACACAGCTAAAGAATTCTCTTTTAACAACGGCTGACCTTTTCCATACTGTACTTAAATAATTTTCAATGGCCAAAATACAACACACAGAACTGCGCAGATACACCGGGAAATGTTTTATTTTTTGCCCTTCATTAAAACCTTAGTGACCCAATACGCCTTTTTACTGACTTGAGATATAAGACAATAGCATTTACCGATGTATAAACACCAACAAGGCAGGCATCTGCCTCAAACATGGGATAATTGAGACAGATGAAAATGCAGCAGCTGTAAACTGTATCAGCCACAATTAGCAATGCCCGTTCAACCCCTTAGATGCTTATGTTAATAGTGACTACGGCAACTAGATCGTTAACAGAGTGCGGGGGCTCCCTCTTTTCCCCCATCCGCCAACTGAAATCATGATTGTGTGGTTCTGATGTTTGCCACTGCAATTCACGGCCAAATAGTGCCCTTTGAGTTTGCCAGCTATAGTGGCCTGTTCTGAAGTTTGGGTGGTAAAAATAAAATTTTTCTTTCTTGTCATGGCACTTTCCTATAATTTCTGAAAAGCATCTGACGAGTTATGAAATTACCTGACAGTAGTTTTGAATATTTTGAGGGGTGCTCTTTTTAAAATGGTCTCACTTTTGGAGGTTTTCCAATATATACAGTACAGACCAAAAGTTTGGACACACCTTCTCATGCAATGATTTTTCTGTATTTTCATGACTGTGAAAATTGTAGAATCACACTGAAGGCATCAAACTATGAAGTAACATATGTGGAATTATACATTACACTTTACAAAAAAGTGTGAAACAACTGAAAATATGTCTTATATTCTAGGTTCTTCAAAGTAGCCACGTTTTGCTTTGATTACTGCTTTGCACGCAGAAAAGGTGAACGGATGGACTCTACATGCCTGGTTCCCACCGTGAAGCATGGAGGAGGTTGTGTGATGATGTGGGGTGCTTTGCTGGTGACACTTTGGGGATATTGAAGCCTTTGCATCTTTGGAATCCATGGCCTGAGTATTCAGTTATTGGCTAACCTATGGAGCTGGCATGGAGGTGAAGGAGGAACAGGTATGTAAGACAACAAAAGTGAAATTGGACCTGGAATCAGTAGATGTAACAGAGCCAGATATGCGAAATGTACAGGAATAAAAAAAAGAGTATAGGCAACTGATTTCTTGCTAGCAAATGTTTGAACAAACACAGAAATAGCAGAGATGGTAGGCAAACTGATATCATGCTAGCAGAGGTGTGGTTACACCCGGTAATAGCAGAGGTGAATAAGATAATTGGTAGCTTGCTAGAAAAGTGTAGTTACAGGACTTGCAAAGATGTTTAGGCATCCTGGTGTCTTGCTATAAGGGATGTGTTCACTATCAGGTACCTTGACAATGGTGTTACCAACCGAAAAAATAGTTGAAAGAAGTTGGTAATATTGACTCAGCATTAGAGATGAGCGAATTTGTTCAGAAAATGATCGCCAAACATAATTTCGGCACGAATATGGCACATTCGAATTCGTGATCGGAAACCAGAGCAAAATTTTATAAAATCGGTAAAAATCTGTAAAAGTGCGGGAAAATATTTGCGTTGCCACAAAAATTATTTTCAGCACTTTAGCAACGATAATGGTGGTGTATCATGAGCGTTTGGTATGTGTTTGATGAGGGGAGGGGGTTTGCAGAGCTCAGAGGCGCGGCGTTTTTATAAGCACAGCAGTCATTTTTTTCCCCTAACTTTATGTTTGCACAATGCGGCTAGCCAATCAGGGCGCAGGAAACACCCACAATGTCCTGATACAACGGCTTGTGTCATTGGTTGCTGAAATCACATGTCCCTCTGCATATACAGTACAGACCAAAAGTTTGGACACACCTTCTCATTTAAAGATTTTTCTGTATTTTCATGACTATGAAAATTGTACATTCACACTGAAGGCATCAAAACTATGAATTATCACATGAGGAATTATAGACTTAACAAAAAAGTGTGTAACAACTGAAATTATGTCTTATATTCTAGGTTCTTCAAAGTAGCCACCTTTTGCTTTGATGAATGCACACTCTTGGCATTCTCTTGATGAGCTTCAAGAGGTAGTCACCGAGAATGGTTTTCACTTCACAGGTGTGCCCTGTCAGGTTTAATAAGTGGGATTTCTTGCCTCATAAATGGGGTTGGGACCATCAGTTGTGTTGTGCAGAAGTCTGGTGGATACACAGCTGATAGTCCTACTGAATAGACTGTTAGAATTTGCATTATGGCAAGAAAAAAGCAGCTAAGTAAAGAAAAACGAGTGGCCATCATTACATTAAGAAATGAAGGTCAGTCAGTCCGAAAAATTGGGAAAACTTTGAAAGTGTCCCCAAGTGCAATTGCAAAAACCATCAAGCGCTTCAAAGAAACTGGCTTACATGAGGACCGCCCTAGGAAAGTAAGACCAAGAGTCACCTCTGCTTCTGAGGATAAGTTTATCCGAGTCACCAGCCTCAGAAATCGCAGGTTAACAGCAGCTCAGATTAGAGACCAGGTCAATGCCAAACAGAGTTCTAGCAGCAGACACATCTCTACAGCAACTGTTAAGAGGAGACTTTATGCAGCAGGCCTTCATGGTAAAATAGCTGCTAGGAAACCACTGCTAAGGACAGGCAACAACCAGAAGAGACTTGTTTGGGCTAAAGAACACAAGGAATGGACATTAGACCAGTGGAAATCTGTGCTTTGATCTGATGAATCCAAATTTGAGATCTTTGGTTCCAACCACCGTGTCTTTGTGCGACGCAGAAAAAGTGAACGGATGGACTCTACATGCCTGGTTCCCACCTTGAAGCATGGAGGAGGAGGTGTGATGGTGTGGGGTTGCTTTGTTGGTGACACTGTTGGGGATTTATTCAAAATTGAAGGCATACTGAACCAGCATGGCTACCACAGGTTTTTGCAGCGGCATGCTATTCTATCCGGTTTGCGTTTAGTTGGACCATCATTTATTTTTCAACAGGACAATGACCCCAAACACACCTCCAGGCTGTGTAAGGGCTATTTGACCAAGAAGGAGAGTGATGGGGTGCTACGCCAGATGACCTGGCCTCCACAGTCACCAGACCTGAACCCAATCGAGATGGTTGGGGTGAGCTGGACCGCAGAGTGAAGGCAAAAGGGCCAACAAGTGCTAAGCATCTCTGGGAACTCCTTCAAGACTGTTGGAAGACCATCAAGAGAATGCCAAGAGTGTGCAAAGCAGTAATCAAAGCAAAAGGGGGCTACTTTGAAGAACCTAGAATATAAGACATATTTTCAGTTGTTTGACACTTTTTTGTTAAGTATATAATTCCACATGTGTTAATTCATAGTTTTGATGCCTTCAGTGTGAATGTACAATTTTCATAGTCATGAAAATACAGAAAAATCTTTGAATGAGAAGGAGTGTCCAAACTTTTGGTCTGTACTGTAAATAGTGTACATCTTGTTTTAGCACCACTTTGACACTGATACAGAGCAGAGAGGCTGCTCCTGATGCTGCCACTGTAACTAGCAAGATTTCAGCTATTTAGTTAGGCTGTTGTATATCAGTCAGATAGTGTAGCTAGATAGTGTCCAGTGTGGCTGTAAAATTTACCTTACGGAATTTTTTTTTTCGGGGGGGGGAATTCTGAGTTTCTCTGACAAAGCCGGAAGAGCACATGTCGTACAAGTGTGATGTGCACTGCTTCTATTGTGCTCCATGCACAAGTATATCATATTAAATAATATTTTTTTTTCACTAGCTAAATGTGAAAAAGCCTGCTGTATCCCACCTTGTCATTTATTGCTGTGGTGATATGTGTTAGGGATTGAGTTACCGCTGCTGCACAAGGGGAATCTCGAACCAGTCCCGCTGCGGTCTCCCATCCATCTCCAGCCACAGTGGAATCTGCTCAGCAGAGACGTCAGTCCCAGCGTCTCGCCTGGTATAATACTGTGCAGAGACTTGCTGCTGCTGCTCCTGGATTCTCTGTTGTAACCAGTGTTGGAGCAGGCATATTTGGGACTAAGTCCTCTGTTTCTCCATCTGAGCATGCCCAGGGAAAGATCTTCCATTGGAGATCAGTGGTCACATGCTCGGATACAGCTGCGACTCCTATTGGTCCTCCAGGAAGGTCCTGAAGCTGGTGATGTTCTAAGCAGCTTCCTATTGGTCCTTTCTGGAAGGTCTCATACTCGTGGCTACTATAAAAAGGTGGCATAACCGAACGGCCGTGCGTTAGTATCAAATCTGTTACATGCTTGCGCCAGTGTGGTAATGCATGTGTTTAGGTACCCGGCTGAAATAAGCCCCTAGAATACCGGAACCTCCGGTGAGGAGTTGTGTGTATGGGTTCAGGGCTCTGGCTGTATAGCCCCTAGTATACTGGCATCTCCGGTGAGGAGTTGAATGTGTGCATTGCTGACTACTTTATATTGAAGCTGCGTAGTTTGGACGTAACCCGGTGGCGGCACGCGGACATCGCTATTAGTCAGCGTTTAGGTTGCGACTCTGTGGAGCAACAGAGTTCTCTTATACAACCATATAGGGCTACATCCTTTTGTTTAGCGGCTCTGTGGAGTAGCAGAGTTTGCTCACTTCGCCATATAGTGCTAAGGCATCCTGTTATGAATGTGCTAGAGATGGTTTCTGAGCAGAGGCTCCCTCTGGTGGTTACAGACAGTACTGAACCTTTCAGCGAGGAGTGGCAATCAGGGATCATGGACTGGTCTGATATAAGGGAGGTTCCCTCCCATGATGGTTGCCGGTGATCAATTGTTCTTGTCTCAATTGTGGTTCCTGGTTCATTTGGAAGTTTGCTGGAGTCTTGCCTGCATCTCCTGCTTTCAGATAAGATATTTTTTGCTTTTCTTTTTGTTCTTGCTTTTTGCATTGTTTTCTGCACGTTTGTGGAGGTCAGCCAGGTCCCCTCCTGGGGCCTGAGCTCCTCACAGTTTATCTGCAGCCACTGTTATTGGCTCATTTGCTTTTTCCTGTTTTTTCAGCGGCTGCGGCTTGGTTTTTGTTCACACTGAGATCTGATTTAGTGGGTGGCGAGATCGTGTGATCTCAGTATTTTTGTAATCAGAATTGTTGGATTTTTGTAGGGTTTTCTGGGTTGCAGAAAGTAATCTCTCCTGTCCTATCCTATTTAGTCAGCTTGTGGCCCCAGCGTTTGCTCAGTCTATTTTCTGCCTATGCTTGTATTTTCATCTTGTCTAACCGCCATTATATGTTTGGGGGCTTCCTATTTTCTTTGGGGATCTGCTCCGGGGCAGATAGCTTTCATCTTTCTGCCTTTAGGTGTAGTTATTTCTCAGGCTGTGACAAGGCGTCTAGGATCAATGTAGGAACGCTCCACGGCTACCTCTAGTTGTGTCGTTAGTTTAGGAATCTGCAACCCATCAGTTACCAACATCTCAGGTGTTCGGCTGCCCTGCTGTTCCTCCTGTCCTCCTCAGCTACCGAAACATAACAGTATCACCGGCCATAACTGAAAATTATATGGTACTCACAGAAGGGAAAAATAGTGTGGAAAGAAAAAAGTTGTCAGAGTTGTCAGAGATTTTTTTTTTCTGTCTGTTGCATTTTTTCCCTCTTTTTCTCTGGGTGCTAAGGAGGATTTTTTTTTCTCTCAATGGAGTTTGCACAGTTGTCTGGCCGTGTGGATCAGCTTGCCACTGAGGTTCGGAGTATTGTTACCTATCTTGCTGGGTTGCCGGTTGTGGAACCTAGGATTCCCATGCCAGATTTGTTTTTGGGGGATCGGGCTAAATTTCTGAATTTCAAAAATAACTGTAAGTTGCTTTTTGCCTTAAAGCCTAAGTCCTCAGGTAACGCAGCACAGCAGGTTCAAATTATCATCTCTGGGGGGCGTGGCTAGCCTATGGAGGGATAGGAAGCAGACCTTCTGAGCTCCTGCAATCCGGCTATAAATCTGCATTCTTGAGCGTTCCTATGCATCATCTGCCGGCCATGGGCATAAAGAAAGGCTCTCTGAGATCAACTGTGGCTGCTGCTGCCGCTGCCGGCACTTTACACAAATACCTCCGGGACCCCGGGGATTCAGGCCTACGGGCCTCACAGAAGCCTGGGGAGAAGCCAGACTGCCCTGAAGCAGAGAGCGCGAAGCTTCCTACAGCAGGGGAGAAGGTGGGGGCTGAGAGCAGACTTTCCAGCTCAGTGATCCCAGCGGGGGAGGCTCTGCAGAGGTTTCCTGTGATGGAGCATCCCCACAGCGACAGCGACAAGCTCACAGGTACAGGGGGTGCTATGAAGCAGGGGAGGCATAGTGAGGACATCAGAGGTCCCGGGGGGCCTATGCATTATGCTGATAAAGCTGACTTGCCTGCTCATGAGGATGGCTCCCCTCCAGCTGCAGCATCCCCTCACATCAGGGGACATATTAATGAAGGAGGCGCAGGGGTGACTGGCTCTCCCTCCCCAGGTGACTCCAGGCAGGAAAGGAGTGTGGAGGTCCTGTCTGGACAGACCCCCCTGGAGTTTTTACTGCAGACCCCCCCTCTCTTAAGCCACTGAAGCAGAGGGTCGGAGGGAATGCTCCTCAGTCCTGCTCATCTGCTGGCTCTGCTTCCCCTGACTCTGAGGGAGATGAGGGATCAAGCTGGGACTGGCAGGCACATCTAAAAGCCCTACCTACCAATGCGGATCTGGACCGGCGCTTCCAGAAGCTGGAGCAATTATACACCCGCAATATGGCGGAGTTACAGAAGGACTTACATCATGTGGGCCAGAGGGTCTCAGAGGTGGAGGATGCGCATTCTTCATTGAGCTCCACTGTTGATACTCATGGCGGGGTGCTGCAGGCTCACGCTTTACAGATCTCTAACTTATGGTCCCATCTGGACGACGTGGAGAATCGTCATCGTCGTAACAATATCCGCATTAGGGGCCTGACAGAGGACATTGGCGCTGCTCAGCTGGACGGTTGGGCGCAATCGTTTTTCAGCTCTCTTCTTAACCAGGACCCTGCGACCGCCATTGAAATTGATCGCATCCATCGATCCCTGGGACCTAAATCCACTGACCCGTCTCGTCCCCGCGATGTTATCTGCAGGATCCATTTCTTCAAAATCAAGGACCGGATCCTCAATAAAGCCAGAGAGCAAGCCCAGTTACAGTTCCGTGATCGACCCATTCAGCTGCTTCCAGACCTGGCGAGACGTACGCATCTTCAGCGCAAGGCGCTTCGGCCGTTGTTGGAGGTTCTCCGTTCCAAAGAGATCGTTTATTGCTGGGGCTATCCCTTTCAGCTCTTGGCCCGTAAGGATGGACGGTCGGACACCTTTCGCTCTTTGGGCGATTTACCGAATTTCCTGAGCACCTTTAAACTGCCGATGATCTCTCTTCCGGACTGGCCTAAGGTGGAGTCTCCCCCGATTACAGCTCCGGGTGGCGACTGGTCGGTGGTTCGTCCGCGGAAGCACCGTGAGAGAAGAAACCGCAGGGATCCGGTTATATGATATGCATTACTGCTTATTTTCTTGAGTACTTTGTTTCCTCATGTTCAGCTTTAGAAGCCTTTGGTTGGTGGATGTACATTAAGGGGGGGCGGGCTTCTGGGCTCACACAGTCTTCTCCCTTGTTGATCTTTCGCTTTATTGCGGATTAATGTAAAACGCCTGAGGGCATGCTCAGGTGAGGGGGGCCGTGGGGGCTTGGGGCCGGTTCTCCGGTAAATTTACAATGTTACTGTTTGCGGGATTGCTCAGGAATGCGGGTTATGGGGGACTGCGCTACGCAGTGCCTCACAGTTATAAAGTTATATTTTTACATTGCGGGGAGGGGGTTTGGGACAGGTTCTGTCTATTCTGGGTGGGTTATCATGCTTGCTCTTAGGGCGACCCGACGGGGTTGGAGGCCTTGGTGGGACACCGCTTTCCTGGTGGCGCTCCGGGGTCCTGAATTCCGTGGGGTCATTGTTTCCCGATTGGGATTCAGTATTAGTTTGAGGAATTTCGGTTCCTGTGTACATTTGGGGGGTATGGGTTTTGTTCATGTTCTGTTTTTCTGCTATGTTCTTTCTTCTTCTTCTTTCTGCTCTTTTTCTACTCTTTGTGTCCGGCCTTCCTCTCGTTGGTCCTCCCGCCCAGCTCCTAATTTGTTTCTCCTCTGCGTGGTCCCATGGCTGATCTCACTTTTTGTTCTTATAATGTTCGTGGCCTTAATAGTCCTGGGAAACGGGGACAGATCTTGTACCATTTGCATAAAAGAGGGTAATGGTGGCCATGCTGCAGGAGACACATTTTAAGGCAGATCAGCTTCCCAGATGCTCAACCCGCTTCTATTCTTCATGGCACCACGCTCCGAATCCGGAGGCTAAAGTAGGTGGAGTGTCCATAGCCCTTCACAAAAGCTTCCGGCATTCGGTGGTGGAGGTAGAGGCGGGTTCAGATGGTCGCTACCTTTTTCTGAAATTGTTGATTGGAATGCATCGATATACCTTCGCTAATCTGTATTTTCCTAACTCAGCTCAGGGGTCTTTTGGACTGGAGGTGATAGACAAGCTGATCAAGTTTGCTGAGGGTTCTGCTGTTATCTTGGGGGGTGACTTTAACCTATTCTTCAATGCGGAGATGGATTCGTCAACAGGTAGGTCCTCTGTCTCTCTTGCAGCCTTGAGGCGTTTGAAGAAGGGTCTCATTGCCTTACGGGTGGTGGACTTATGGCGTACACTTCACCCTACTACTATGGATTATAGTTACCACTCATTGGCACATAATTCATATAGTAGACTGGACCACGTTTTTGTATCACACTCACTATTGGATGACAATCCCACGTGTTCCATGGGGGCGTTCTTGTGGTCTGATCATGCACCTGTTTATGGCTCATGTAGGCAGTCCTCGGCGTGTAAACGGGAGTTTTCCTGGCGCCTAAATGACAATTTATTGCAGGATACTCTGTATGTAGCGGATGTGCGCAGGGCTGTTGAGGACTTTGTCAAGGTGCATGAGTCGGATGACACGGGCGCCCCTATACAATGGGAGTCCCTTAAGTGCGTATTGCGGGGCATATTTATCTCCCATGGTTCGCGTCTGAAAAAGGATAGGGTTGGTAAGTTGCGAGCTCTGCTGGCAGATCTGGGTGCTCTGGAGATGGCCAATAAAAGGGGACCCTCGGACGCACGACTGGCGGAACTCTCAAATGTTCGTCATAAGATCTTGAAAATTCTGGACCAAAAATCGCTGTTACCGCGATAAATGGCGCAAGAATTATTATGAGTATGGCAACAAGGCTGGCACTTTGCTCGCCAGAACCTTGCATCCGAGGGCTCCCAACTCTTATTTATTTTCCATTAATGATCAGCGTGGCCGAACAGTTCATTCCAATGGAGAAATCTTGGAGGCCTTCCGGTCATACTATGAGACCTTGTACAATATTGACCCCTCTCCGACTGGGGACCCGTTTCTGCCATCACGGCGTATTTTGGACTACTTAGAGACCTTTGCCCCGCGACGCTTAGACTCCGGGACGATTAGTGCTTTGGAGGGTGACATGACGTTGGAGGAGGTGGCCCTAGTCATCAAGGACTTAAAGTTGGGCAAAAGCCCGGGACCTGACGGGTTCACGCCCAGATTCTATCGCACATTTGGGGACATTTTGGGGCCGGTAATGCTTCGGGCTTTTAATGCTGTGGTCAGGGGAGATCAGTTTCCTTCACAGACCCTCCAAGCTGTCATAACGGTGTTGCCGAAGCCTGGGAAGGATCTTTCAAGTTGTGGTAACTTTCGCCCTATCTCGCTCATTAATGTAGACATGAAGGTCTACGCTAAGGTCATGGCGTGGAGGCTTCGCCCACACTTGCCTGGCCTCATACACAGGGATCAGGTGGGCTTTGTTCAGGGCAGGGAGGCGGGAGATAATACCCTAAAGACATTGGCTCTTATGGATCATGCACGAGCTTCGGGGTCACCTCTCTGCCTCCTTTCCATTGACGCTGAGAAGGCGTTTTACAGGGTGCATTGGGGCTTTTTGGCAGCAACTCTCTCACGGATTGGTCTGGGTCCCCGTATGCGCTCTTGGATTTTAGCTCTGTATAGATCACCTACGGCTAGTGTGAGAGTCAATGGGTCACTTTCCATGCCTTTTCGTATCGGGAATGGAACGCGCCAGGGATGCCCCTGTCACCGACCTTATATGTGCTGGTCATGGAGGCGTTGGCTAATGCCTTACGCAAGGATGCCACTCTCCAAGGGATCTATAGGGGTGATTTTCATCAGAAAGTGTCCTTGTTTGCTGATGATCTCCTCATATATATGTCCTCGCCACATATAGGGAATCCCACTGTGATGAAACATTTCCAAACCTTTGGCGAGCTTAGCAATTTTAAAGTCAATCATAAGAAATCGGAGCTGCTCAATGTGTCCCTGTCGGGAGAGGAGGCAGAGAGGATAAGGCTCAGTGGGGTTTTTGCGTGGCAGCCTTTAGCCATCACATATCTGGGGGTGAAAATAGCATCGGACACTTCCAAATTATTTGACCTTAATTATGGCGCTCTGTTGCGTCAGATTGAGGAGGATCTCAAGAAGTGGAACGTACTGCAATTGTCTTGGTTCGGCAGAGTCAATGCTTTGAAGATGAATATCCTTCCCAGGCTTCTCTACCTGTTTCAGACCATACCTTTGGTTGTGCCTAGACCCTTTTTTGATAGATTACGGCGCGCAGCTTCGAGGTTCGTGGGGGGTCCTCCCGTCCGCGCATACGGCATTCTATTTTGATCCGCCCAAAACTGAATGGGGGGTCGGATTACCGGACTTTCTGTTGTATTAACCCCTTCACCCCCAAGGGTGGTTTGCACGTTAATGACCGGGACAATTTTTACAATTCTGACCACTGTCTCTTTATGAGGTTATAACTCCGGAACGCTTCAACGGATCTTCGCGATTCTGAGATTGTTTTCTCGTGACATATTGTACTTCATGTTAGTGGTAAAATTTCTTCCATATAACTTGCGTTTATTTTTGAAAAAAACGCAAATATGGCGAAAATTTTGAAAATTTAGCAATTTTCAAACTTTGAATTTTTATTCCCTTAAAACAGAGAAATATGTCACACAAAATAGTTAAGAAATAACATTTCCCACATGTCTACTTTACATCAGCACAATTTTGGAATCAAAATTTTTTTTTTGTTAGGAAGTTATAAGGGTTAAAAGTTGACCAGCGATTTCTCATTTTTACAACAAAATTTACAAAGCCATTTTTTTTAGGGACCACCTCTCATTTGAAGTCACTTTGAGGGGTCTACATGACAGAAAATACCCAAAAGTGACACCATTCTAAAAACTGCACCCCTCAAGGTACTCAAAACCACATTCAAGAAGTTTATTAACCCTTCAGGTGCTTCACAGGAACTAAAGCAACGTGGAAGGAAAAAATGAATATTTAACTTTTTAGCCACAAAAATGATCTTTTACAAACTTTTTTTTTATTTTCACAAGGGTAAAAGGAGAAAATGGACAGATAAGGTTGTTATGCAATTTCTCCTGAGTACGCCAATACCCCATATGTGGGGGAAAACCACTGTTTGGGCACACGGCAGAGCTCGTAAGGGAAGGAGCACCGTTTGACTTTTTCAAACTAAAATTGGCTGGAGTTGAGATTGGACGCCATGTCGCGCTTGGAGAACCTCTGATGCGCCTAAACAGTGGAAACCCCCCACAAGTGACACCATTTTGGAAACTAGACCCCCTAAGGTACTTATCTAGATCTGTTGTGAGCACTTTGAACCCCCAAGTGTTTCACAAAAGTTTATAATGCCTGGGTGTGAAAAAAAAAAAAAAAATTTCCACAAAAATGATTTTTTAGTCCTAAATTTTTGAATTTTCCCAAGGAAATTGGACCCCAAAAGTTGTTGTCCAATTTGTCCTGAGTACGCTGATACCCCATATGTGGGGGTGGAAAACTGTTTGGGCGCACGGCAGGGCTTGGAAAGGAAGTAGTAACGTTTTGGAATGCAGACGTTGATGGGGTCATGTTCCGTTTGCAGTGCCCCAGATGAGCCTAAACAGTGGAAATCCCCCACAAGTGACCCCATTTTGGAAACTAGACCCCCTAAGGAACTTATCTAGATCTTTGGTGAGCACTTTGAACCCCCCAAATGCTTCACACAAGTTTATAATGCCCGGGCATGAAAATAAAAAATCCTATTTTTTTCCCACAAAAATTATCTTTTAGTCACTAATTTTTTATTTTCCCAAGGGTATCAGGAGAAATTGGACCACATAAGTTGTTGTCCAATTTGTCCTGAGTACGCTGATGCCCCATATGTGGGGGGAACCACTGTTTGGGCGCACGGCAGAGCTCGGAAGGGAAGGAGCACCATTTGACTTTTTCCAACCAAAATTGGCTGGAATTGAGATTGGATGCCATGTTGCATTTGGAGAGCCCCTGATGTGCCTAAACAGTGGAAACCCCCCACAAATGACCCCATTTGGGAAACTAGACCCCCTAAGGAACTTTTCTAGATCTTTGGTGAGCAATTTGAACCCTCAAGTGCTTCACACAAGTTTATAACGTAGAGCCGTAAAATTTAAAAATCATATTTTTTCCACAAAAATGATCTTTTCACCCGAATTTTTATTTTTCCAAGGGTAACAAGACTCCAAAAGTTATTGTGCAATTTGTCCTGAGTACACTGATACCCCATATGTGGGGGTATACCACTGTTTGGGTGCATGGCAGAGTTTGGAAGGGAAGGAGCGCCGTCTCACTTTTTCAACGCAGAATTGGCTGGACGCCATGTCGTGTTTGGAGAGCTCCTGATCTGCCTAAACAGTGGAAACCCCCCACAAATGACACCATTTTGGAAACTAGACCCTCAAGGAACTTATCTAGATGTGTGGTGAGAACTTTGAACCCCCAGGTGTTTCACTAAAGTTTATAACGTACAGCCTTAAAATAAAAAATCCTTTTTTTTTTTTACAAAAATGATTTTTTCGCCCCCAATATTTTATTTTCACAAGGGTAACAGAAGAAATTGGAACCCAAAAGTTGTTGTCCAATTTGTCCTGAGTACGCTGATACCCAATATGTAGGAGAAAACTACTGTATGGGTGCACGTCAGGGCTCGGAAGGGAAGTAGTGACGTTTTGGATTGCAGACTTTGATGGAATGGTCTGGGGCGTCATGTCGCATTTGGAGAGCCCCTGATACGCCTAAACAGTGGAAACCCCCCACAAGTGACCCCATTTTGGAAAATAGACCCTACAAGGAACTTATCTAGATGTGTGGTGAGCACTTTGAACCCCGAAGTGCTTCACAGAAGTTTATAACGCACAGCCGTAAAAATAAAAAATCCTTTTTTTTTTTACAAAAATGATTTTTTCGCCCCCAATATTTTATTTTCACAAGGGTAACAGGAGAAATTGGACCCCAAAAGTTGTTGTCCAATTTGTCCTGAGTACGCTGATACCCAATATGTGGGAGAAAACTACTGTATGGGCGCATGTCAGGGCTCGGAAAGGGAAGTAGTGACGTTTTGGATTGCAGACTTTGATGGAATGGTCTGGGGGCGTCATGTCGCATTTGGAGAGCCCCTGATGCGCCTAAACAGTGGAAACCCCCCACAAGTGACCCCATTTTGGAAAATAGACCCCACTAGGAACTTACCTAGATGTGTGGTGAGCACTTTGAACCCCGAAGTGCTTCACAGAAGTTTATAACGCACAGCCGTAAAAATAAAAATCCTTTTTTTTTTTACAAAAATGATTTTTTCGCCCCCAATATTTTATTTTCACAAGGGTAACAGGAGAAATTGGACCCAAAAGTTGTTGTCCAATTTGTCCTGAGTACGCTGATACCCAATATGTGGGAGAAAACTACTGTATGGGCGCATGTCAGGGCTCGGAAAGGAAGTAGTGACGTTTTGGATTGCAGACTTTGATGGAATGGTCTGGGGGCGTCATGTCGCATTTGGAGAGCCCCTGATGCGCCTAAACAGTGGAAATCCCCAACAAGTGACCCCATTTTGGAAAATAGACCCCACAAGGAACTTATTTAGATGTGTGGTGAGCGCTATGAAGCCCCAAGTGCTTCACAGAAGTTTATAATGTACAGCCGTAAAAACAAAAAAATCTTATTTTTTTTACAAAAATAATATTTTCGCCCCCAGTTTTTTATTTTCCCAAGGGTAACAGAAGAAATAGGACAAATTTCACAATAACTCTTGGGGTCCAGAGTACGCTGATACCCCATATGTGGGGATAAACACTGTTTGGACGCATGGCAGAGCTCAGAAGTGAAGGAACACCGTTTGACTTTTTCAAAGCAGAATTGGCTGGAATGGAGATCAGACGCCATGTCACATTTGGAGAGCCCCTGATGTGCCTAAACAGCGGAAACCCCCCAATTCTAACTCCAACCCTAACCCAACACACCCTAACCCTAGTCCCAACCCTAATCCCAACCCTAACCCTAATCCAAACTCTAACCCTAATCCTAACTTTAGCGCCAACCCTAACCCTAACTTTAGCCGAAACTAACCCTAACCCTAATGGGAAAATGGAAATAAATACATTTTTTTTATTTTATTATTTTTCCCTAACTAAGGGGGTGATAAAGGGGGGTTTGATTTACTATTTATAGCGGTTTTTATGATTGGCAGCTGTCACGCTAAAAGACGCTTTTTATTGCAAAAAGTAGTTTTTTGCATCGCCACATTTTGAGAGCTATAATTTTTGCATATTTTGGCCCACAGAGTCATGTGAGGTCTTAATTTTTGCGGGACGAGGTGACGCTTTTATTGGTACCATTTTTGAGCACGTGACATTTTTTGATCGCTTTTTATTTCGATTTTTGGGAGGTTAGAATGAACAAAAATCAGCAATTCATGAATTTCTTTTGGGTGAGGCGTTTTTATTGTTCCGCGTGTGGTAAAATTGATAAAGCAGTTTTATTCTTCGGGTCAGTACGATTATGGCGATACCTCATTTATATCATTTTTTTATGTTTTCGCGCTTTTATAGAATAAAAACAATTTTATATAAAAAATAATTATTTTTGCATCGCTTTATTCTGCGAGCTATAACTTTTTTATTTTTTTGCTGATGATGCTGTGTGACGGCTCGTTTTTTGCGGGACAAGATGACGTTTTCAGCGGTACCATGTTTATTTATATCCGTCTTTTTGATCGCGTGTTATTCCACTTTTTGTTCAGCGGTATGATGATAAAGCACTGATTTTTTGCTTCGTTTTTATTTTTTATTTTTTAAGGGGTTCACAAAAGGGGTTAACTAGTGGGACATTTTTATAGGGGGGGTCGTTACGGACGCGGCGATACCATATATGTGTACTTTTATTGTTTTATTTTTTTTATTTACAATAAGTAATGAATTTATTGGGGAATATTTTTTTTTTTTTTTTTTTTTGGATTTTTTTTTACACATGTTTATTTTTACTTTTTTTACTTTTTTACTTTGTCCCAGGGTGGGACATCACTGTATTTCATCAGATCGCTGGTGTGACAGTGTGCACAGCACTCTGTCACACCAGCGATCGCTCAGGCAGTGCAGCAGGCTTCTCAGTGCCTGCTCTCGGCAGGCACTGAGGAAGCCGCCTCCCTCCAGGACCCCAGCGCCATCTTGGATCCGGGTCCTGGGAGGGAGGAAGCCCTCAGAGCAGCGCGATCACATCGCGCTGGTCTGAGGGTCTCAGGGGGGCGCGCAGGGAGCCCCCACACTGCGCGATCCTCCCCTGTGCCCCCAGTACACCGCGATCATGTTTGATCGCGGTGTGCAAGGGGTTAATGTGCCGGGAGCGGTCCGTGACCGCTACTGACACACAGTCACGGGTGTCAGCTGTGATAATCAGCTGACACCCGGCGGCGATTAGCTGCGCTCCCTCGGGGAGCGCAGCTAATCGCCTATGACGTACTATCCCGTCCATGGTCAGAATGGCACGGGTTTTATGGACGGGATAGTACGTCTAATGTCAGAGAGGGGTTAAAGAGCCACTGTTTGCAAGAAAGTCCTAGACCTGACTTATCGAGGGAAGGAAAAACTATGGGTAGAAATAGAGAGACATAACGGCCCAGTAGCGGCACAGGGCATATTTTGGCTGCCAAAATTGGCACGCTATCGCGATGGAGACTTGTCCCTGATCTTGAGGACATTGCTGACTATATGGTACGGCTTCGCGCCCGGGGTCGGTTTAGTGTCGGTTCCTGGTCCCTTGACGCCCCTTGTTGGTAATGCTGCCTGCCCATCTTTGACGAGGGGGTTCCCTGCTCTGCCGGTTTTTGACACTTGGGGTTTTTCCCTGCGCAATTTTTACACGCAATCAGGTTACGTTGGCTTTGGGGACATCCTGGTGACGGGAGCTGGTACAGCAGGCGCGTGGTTGGTATACTTCCAGATGCGTAGTTATGCCTCCTCATTGGAGGCACTGGTCCGCCCACGTTTGCGACTTACAGACTTTGAACAGCTATGTACAGGTGGGACTGCTCCTGTCCATGATGTTTCTTTGGTGTATCGCCTCTTGGTTGCGGGAGAGACAGGGGACTCTTTGCCCCCATTTGTGAGTAGTTGGGAACGGGAGTTGGGTAAAACATTCTCGCCGGACTTATGGTCTAAAGCTTTCCACATGACTCACAAGGGCACAATAGCTGGCCGCGCTCAGGAGGTGAATTACAAACTGTTGTCTCGCTGGTACAGAACCCCTTCTAGACTGGCGAAGATGTACTCCACTTGTACTGATGAGTGCTGGCGCTGCGGCAGTGGCTATGGCTCCTTCATCCACATTTGGTGGGAATGCCCCAAGATAGTCCCAATTTGGAGGGAGGTGGGGTTATTGTTTTCTAAATTTAGTGGGGGATTCGTCTCAGTCACATTAGAAATGGCCCTTCTATCAATGATCCGGGAAGGGTGCAGCTCATTAAAAAAGGGCTCCTGCATTTCTTTCTGCAGGCGGTCCGTCAATTGATCCCCAGGAATTGGAGATCTGTCCATCCACCATCGAGAATCCAATGGATGGAACTCATGGACGACATACGTTACATGGAGGAGCTTAGGGCAGCCGATGCAGGGAGGTCTGAGTCCTATTTGCGAATGTGGAGTGATTGGGTGGCATTTAGGGGCTCTCCGGAGTTCCGGGATTGGCTTTCCCGGGGCTGTTGAGGCTTCCAGGGGTAGAAGTAGGTCGCGGTGAATAGACTTTCTGATGGATATGGGCAATGAGTGGCCGGGTGGATCGGCTAGGGTCGGACATTTCTCTATCTTTGTTCTTCTATTGTCTTTTCTTCCTTTTACTCTTCTTTTTCTTTTTCTTTGGCTTTTGCTTTTCTTTACTCTTTTCAGTTTCTTCCTATATTTTTCTTTGATGGTGGATGTTGTCCGCTCTCATTCTGTTCTTGAAGTTTATTAAAGCAAAGTACCTGGGTATTGTGAACAATGTTTCTACGAGTTTACCAGAGCCCGGAATACTACTGAATGCTATGTTTCTAAACATTACTGTATAATTCGGTGCTGGAGGTTGTCTTGTATTCTAGATGTACTTTGCTTTATTTCATTGCCGAGAGAGGCACTGCACTGTAACTGTTTACGCAACTTGTTTGTTGCCTTTTGTATTAAATAAATGCTATAATAAAAACTATTTGAACCACAAATTATCATCTCTCTCCTGCGCGGCGATCCTCAGGATTGGGCTTTTTCCCTGACACCTGGGGATCCTGTTTTGAATGATATTGATGCATTTTTTCTGGCTCTGGGGTTATTGTACGATGAACCTAATGTCACTGATCAAGCTGAAAAAACCTTGTTGGCATTAAATCAGGGTCTTGAAGACGCTGAGTTGTACTGTCAGAAATTCCGAAAGTGGGCAGTCCTGACCAAATGGAATGATCATGCTTTGGCAGCCCTTTTTTGGAAGGGGCTGTCAGAGAATGTAAAGGATGTTATGGTGGGATTCCCTGCTCCCTCTGGTCTCAATGATTCTATGTCATTGGCGATTCAAATTGACAGACGTTTGCGTGAGCGCAGAGGTATGCATGAGATAGTGTTGCCTTGTGAGCCAGCTTCTGAGCCCATGCAGTGTGATAGAGTGACTTCTGGGGCTCAGCGTCATGAGTTTCGAAAGCGCAATGGGTTATGTTTCCACTGTGGTGATGCCTCTCATGCTATTTCAGTCTGCCCTAAGCGGAGAAGACATTTTGCACGCTCAGTTGTCTTGGGTAGTGTTCAGACTAAATTTCTGTTGACTGTTACCCTGATTTGCTCCCTGTCCACATTTTCTGCTCAGCCTTTTGTTGATTCAGGAGCAGCTATTAACCTGATGGATTTTGACTTTGCCAAACGTTGTGGGTTTCCCATGATCCCCCTGCGGAAGTGTATTCCCCTACTGGGCATTGATTCTACCCCTTTGGTGGAGAATAAATCCCAGTTTTCTACTCAGGTGATAATGAGGGTTGAACCAGATCATCAGGAGAGTTGCAAATATCTGGTGCTGTATAATCTGCATGACATTATTGTACTAGGTGTCCCTTAGTTACAGTCTCATAATCATGTTTTGGATTGGAAATCTGTGTCTGTGACCAGTTGGGGCTGCCAATGTGTTAATGCCGACACTCCTGTTTTTTCTGCCTCTCCCCAGTCTCAGGATGTTCCTGACTTTTTGACTGATTTTTCGGATGTATTTAGTGAAAGTAAATCTGCATCTTTGCCCCCTCACAGGAGCTACGGTTGCGCTATTGAATTAGTGCCTGGTGGTAAATTTCCTAAAGGTCGCCTTTTTGACTTGTCTGTACCTGAACACGATGCTATGCGATCTTATATCAAGGAGTCATTGGAGAAGGGTCATATCAGACCATCCTCTTCACCCTTGGGTGCCGGTTTTTTCTTTGTGGCCAAAAAGGATGGTTCATTGAGGCCGTGTATTGATTATCGTCTCTTGAATAAGATCACTGTGAAGTATCAATATCCGTTACCCTTGATTTCTGACCTGTTTTCCAGGGTGAAAAGTGCTAGTTGGTTTACCAAGCTTGACCTCAGGGGGGCGTATAACCTTATTTGCATTAAGCACGGGGATGAATGTAAGACGGCGTTTAATACCCCAGAGGGGCATTTTGAGTACCTAGTGATGCCCTTTGGGCTCACTAATGCTCCTTCCGTCTTCCAATCCTTCATTAATGATATTTTCAGGGATTTTGTGGATAAATTTCTGATTGTTTATTTGGATGATATCTTGATTTTTTCCAATGACTGGTACTCTCATGTGAAACATGTTCGGACTGTGTTCCAGATTTTGAGAGAGAATGCACTGTATGTGAAGGGATCAAAGTGTCTTTTTGGCGCACAGAAGGTCTCATTTCTGGGATTCATTTTGTCTCCGTCTGTTATTGAAATGGACCCGGTCAAGGTTCAAGCCATCTGGAGATTGGGTCCAACCTACTTCATTAAAGGCTCTTCAGAGATTTTTGGGTTTTGCCAATTTTTATCGTAAATTTATTGGTAATTTCTCCGGTATTGTTAAACCATTGACTGATTTGACCAAAAAGGGTTCTGATGTGGTGAATTGGCCTCCTGAGGCAGTCTCTGCATTTCAGGAACTTAAGCAGAGATTCACTTCTGCTCCTGTTTTACGGCAGCCTGATGTTTCTCTACCGTTTCAGGTGGAGGTTGATGCCTCTGAAATTGGGGCAGGTGCCGTTTTATCCCAAAGAGATCCAGAGACCTCTAAGAGTAACCCTTGTGCCTTTTTCTCTCGAAAATTTTCTCCAACTGAACGTAATTATGACGTGGGTAATCGGAAGTTATTAGCCATGAAGTGGGCCTTTGAAGAGTGGAGACATTGGCTGGAAGAAGCCAAACATCAGGTGGTGGTCCTCAAGGACCATAAGAATCTGGTTTATCTGGAATCAGCCAAGCGACTTAATCCTAGACAGGCCAGGTGGGCCTTGTTTTTCACACGTTTTAATTTTGTGGTTTCTTTTCTTCCTGTCACTAAGAATGTTAAGGCGGATGCCCTCTTGAGGAGTTTCTTTGCGGACTCTCCTGAGTTATCTGATCCTAATGTTATTTTAAAAGAGGGTGTAGTTCTTTCCGCCATCTCGCCCAATTTGAGACTGGCCTTGGAAGGGTGTCAGGAGGATAAACCTGAGTGCTGCCCTATTGGGAAATTGTTTGTCCCAGACCAGTGGAAGAAGAGTGTGATGTCTGAGATTCATTGTTCCGCGTTGGCTGGTCATCCCGGGATTTTTGGTACCAGAGACTTGGTGAGTCGGTCCTTTTGGTGGCCTACTTTGTCTTGTGACGTCAGGGAATTTGTGCAGTCCTGTGGGACTTGCTCTCGCTCCAAGCCTTGCTCTCGCTCTGGTGGTTTGTTAGTGCCATTACCTGTGCCCAAGAGGCCATGGACCCATATCTCTATGGATTTTATTTCTGACCTCCCTATATCTCAGAGAATGACCGTTATCTGGGTAATCTGTGATAGGTTTTCCAAGATGATACATCTTGTGCCATTACCTAAGTTACCTTCCTCCTCTGAATTGGTGCCTTTGTTCCTTCAGCACGTGGTTCAGTTACATGGCATTCCGGAGAACATTGTGTCTGACAGAAGAGTCCAGTTTGTTTCCAGATTTTGGAGGACATTTTGTTATAAACTTGATGTTCAATTATCTTTCTCCTCTGCTTTTCATCCTCAGACCAATGGACAAACCGAGAGAACAAACCAGACCTTGGAGACTTATTTGAGATGTTTTGTGTCTGCTGATCAAGATGACTGGGTCTCTTTTTTGCCTTTGGCTGAGTTTGCTCTTAATAATAGGGCTAGCTCTGCCACCTTGATGTCTCCATTTTTCTGCAATTTTGGGTTTCACCCTCGATTTTCTTCGGGACAGGCGGAGGCTTCTGTCTGTCCGGGTGTTGACTCTGTTGTGGAGCGAATGCAGCAGATTTGGGACCAGGTAGTGGAGAGGTTGTCTCTCTCTCAGGAGAGGGCCCAACGGTTTGCCAACCGGCATAGGACTGATGGTCCTCGGTTTGAAGTGGGGGACTTGGTTTGGTTGTCCTCAAGAAATATCCCTATGAGGGTTGCATCTCCAAAGTTTAAGCCCAGGTTCATTGGACCTTATAAGATCATGGAGATTCTTAATCCTGTTTCCTTCCGTTTGCATCTTCCAGGGACATTTAAGATCCATAACGTGTTCCACAAGTCCTTGTTGAAGAGGTTTGTCGAGCCAGTGGTTCCTATGGCTGCGCCTCCTGACCCTGTTTTGGTTGAGGGCAATCTGGAGTATGTGGTTGAGAAAATATTGGATTCTCGTTTTTCTAGACAGAAACTCCAGTATTTTGTTAAGTGGAGAGGTTATGGTCAGGAGGACAATTCTTGGGTGTTTGCTTCGGACATCCATGCTAGGAGACTGATCCGTGCCTATCACCAAGCTCAACCTGATCGGCCTGGTTGCACAAGTGAGGGTTCGGTGACGCCTCCTCAAGGGGGGGGTACTGTTATGAATGTGCTAGAGATGGTTTCTGAGCAGAGGCTTCCTCTGGTGGTTACAGACAGTACTGAACCTTTCAGCGAGGAGTGGCAATCAGGGATCACGGACTGGTCTGATATAAGGGAGGTTCCCTCCCATGATGGTTGCCGGTGATCAATTGTTCTTGTCTCAATTGTGGTTCCTGGTTCATTTGGAAGTTTGCTGGAGTCTTGCCTGCATCTCCTGCTTTCAGATAAGATATTTTTTGCTTTTCTTTTTGTGCTTGCTTTTTGCATTGTTTTCTGCATGTTTGTGGAGGTCAGTCAGGTCCCCTCCTGGGGCCTGAGCTCCTCACAGTTTATCTGCAGCCACTGTTATTGGCTCATTTGCTTTTTCCTGTTTTTTCAGCGGCTGTGGCTTGGTTTTTGTTCACACTGAGATCTGATTTAGTGGGTGGCGAGATCGTGTGATCTCAGTATTTTTGTAATCAGAATTGTTGGATTTTTGTAGGGTTTTCTGGGTTGCAGAAAGTAATCTCTCCTGTCCTATCCTATTTAGTCAGCTTGTGGCCCCAGTGTTTGCTCAGTCTATTTTCTGCCTATGTTTGTATTTTCATCTTGTCTAACCGCCATTATATGTTTGGGGGCTTCCTATTTTCTTTGGGGATCTGCTCCGGGGCAGATAGCTTTCATCTTTCTGCTTTTAGGTGTAGTTATCTCTCAGGCTGTGACGAGGCATCTAGGATCAACGTAGGAACGCTCCACGGCTACCTCTAGTTGTGTCGTTAGTTTAGGAATCTGCAACTCATCAGTTACCAACATCTCAGGTGTTCGGCTGCCCTGCTGTTGTTCCTGTCCTCCTCAGCTACCGAAATATAACAGCATCCATATCTGCAACTCTGCGAGATAACACAGTTCGCTCATACCACCAACTGTTAGAACTCTCCTGTTAGGTTTTTTCTATCTTGCTGGTCACATGACCTTTTTTGCCTACTTAATCCTGCTCTGCCCTTCTGGCTTTGCTGGACTTCATTGTAACTTCTACTCTTAAGCTAGCCAGGTGCTTTGTTACCTTACTCAAATAGTATTGCTTGGTTTTCAGACCTCTACGTTCTATGTTGTTTTGTTTTTCTTTTTACTGCTACAACTTCTGTTAGGATGTGTCCACCTTTTCTCCAGTCCTAGTGCTTGAAGGGATCCCTCCCTCGCATCTATAGGTCTTCGTTCAGACTAGCTGAGGACTTTAGCGGGTCTGATCACAGGATCAGGTTCCCCGTTACATTGTAGGGATTGAGCTTAGTTCTATTGTAGGGACAGATATCCCTTTCTTTCCTTAGTGCTTGTAGCAGAACATAACAGTAAGTCCAGCCCAAAAATATCTCTAAGGAAAGATTACCAATTTCCATTATGGTGTCGGTTCTGGAATTGGCTCAACGCCTGCAGGGACTCTCTCTGGAGGTGACCGAACTCCAGCAACACGTGAGTAGCTGTTCTGGAGCACATTTCGTGGAGCCAAAGGTATGTTTGCCTGATTTATTTTTTGGTGAACAACAAGATTTTTTTTCTTTTAAAAATGCTTGCTTGTTGTATTTTCGTTTGAGACCCAGATCCTCTGTGATGAATCGCAGCGCACAGGGTTCATAATGTCACTTTTGCGCAAAGAACCTCAGGAATGGGCCTTTTCTCTGCAACCTACTGATCCATGCTTTAGATCAGTGGATAGTTTTTTTTCTGCTTTGGGGTTGCTGTATGATGACCCTGATCGTGTCTCATCAGCTGACACAGAATTGAGACTTTTGAGGCAGGGATCTGGTAATGTGGAAAAATATTGTACTCTCTTCCGTCGGTGGTCTACTCAGGTGGAATGCAACAATTCAGCTTTGAAAAGTTTGTTTCTTGCAGGGCTAGGTGAAAGGGTTAAACATTTGCTGATTGCTTATCCCATACCTGGTAACTTGCAGGAGGCTATGCAATTAGCTATACGGTTGGATAGGAGACTGCGTGCAAGGGTTAATGAGAGTAAATCTGCCATGTCAGCTCCTAGTCTTGAGAGGGTTTGTACTGACATTGGAGAGCCAATGGAGATTGGAGCGATGGCACTCCGCTCTCAGGAAAAAGACCGCAGGTTTTCGGAAGGTTTGTGCTTTTATTGCAGCAAATCTGACCATTTCATTAAGAACTGTGTGCTGCGTATGAATAATAAAAAAAAAAAGGATGTCAGTGTCGCCCGTATAGCCTGTTTAAACACTAAAGGTGTATTTCTTTCTGCCACTTCTGCTGCTCAGGAAGAATTAATGGAATTTCGGGTATTTGTCGATTGTGGTTCAACTCTGAATGTGATTGATGGGGAATTCTTGGAAAAACTTAAATTAAAACCCAAACATTTGTCATCCCCTATTGCCGTGGTTTCTGTTGATGGCTCTCCCTTGAAGAATGTTACAAGGTATGTGAATTTCCCCTCACTATTAATGGTGTTCACCAAGAAAATTTGGATTTGGTAGTATTGAATAATTTGCCTTCTCCGGTGATTTTGGGGTTACCCTGGTTAAAATTGCACAATCCTGTTCTGGATTGGTCTACCAATGAAATTAAGTCCTGGAGCCCTCAGTGTTATGACAAGTGTTGTAACGGGCGTATTGCTGCTGTGGATAAAGGGGAATTACCTGTACCTATTCAGGATTTTTGGAAAGATTTTTCTGAGAAGGAATCGCAGATGTTACCTCCCCATAGAGACTATGATTGTACTATTGAATTTGTCCCTGGAGCGACTCTTCCTAAAAGTCGTTTATTTAATGTTACTATTCCTGAGAGAAAGGCTTTGGAGGAATACATACAAACAAGCTTGGCCGCCGGTCACATTAGGCCTTCCAAGTCTCCTGTGGCTGTTGGTTTTTTTTTTGTTAAAAAAAGGACGGCGGTTTATGTCCTTGTCTGGACTTTCGTGAGATTAATAAAATTACGGTACGCAATCCTTACCCACTGCCATTGATTCCTGATTTGTTTAACCAGTTAGTGGGGGCCAAGTGGTTCTCTAAAATTGATGTTCGGGGGGCATACAATTTGTTGCGCATAAAGGAGGGTGACGAATGGAAGACTGCTTTTAACACTCCTGTGGGTCATTTTGAGAATCTGGTTATGCCTATTGGCCTTACCAATGCTCCTGCATTTTTTCAGAATCTTATTAATGACATCCTTAGACCTTTGATCGGCAAAAATGTGGTTGTGTATTTGGATGACATTTTGATTTAATCGCCGGATTTGGAGTCTCATTGGCGGAGCGTTCGTGAGGTATTACAGTTATTGAGTGACAATTCGCTTTTTGCTAAGCTGGAGAAATGTGAGTTCGCTGTACAGAGAATTAGTTTTTTGGGCTACATTATCTCCAGCGAAGGTTTTGAGATGGATCCAGTGAAAGTGCAAGCTGTGCAGGAATGGCCTAGGCCTATTGGTTTGAAATCTTTACAGAGGTTTTTGGGTTTCGCCAATTATTATAGAAAATTCATTAAAAAATTTTCTGTTATTGTCAAACCACTGACCGATCTCACCAGGAAAGGTGCTAATGCGGTTCAGTGGACTACTGAGGCCATTGAAGCTTTTGTGTTTTTAAAGGAGAGGTTCATCTCTGCTCCCATCCTTATGCAGCCTGATGTGACTAAACCGTTTTTGGTTGAGGTTGATGCTTCTTCTGTGGGGGTCGGCGCGGTGTTGTCTCAGGGAAACACGGATGGAATACATCCCTGTGCCTTTTTTTCAAAAAAATTTTCTGAGACTGAACTGAATTATGATATTGGTAATTGGGAATTGTTGGCCATTAAACTCACATTTGAACACTGGCGGAATCTCTTGGAAGGTGCTGAAGTTCCCGTTCAGGTTTTCACTGATCATAAAAATTTGATCTATCTTGATGCTACCAAACGCTTGAATGCCTGTCAGGCTAGGTGGGCACTGTTTTTCTTGCGGTTTAATTTTTCCATTACGTACATCCCAGGTACTAAGAATGTTAAAGCCGATGCTTTGTCTCGTAGCTTTTCTCCCATGGTTGATGTTGAGAAGGAGGAGAACATTTTACAAGAAAGGGTTGTGATTGCTGCTTTGGACTCTGTGTTGGAAGATGAGATTCTTAAAGCACAGGAGAATGCCCCATCTAACACTCCCCATGGGAGGTTGTTTGTGCCTGGGACCTTTAGGAGAGATTTGTTTGTTGAGTGTCATGAGTCTCGGTTGGCAGGTCTTCCTGGAATCTCTGAGACCAAGAGACTTGTGGGTCGCAGTTTTTGGTGGCCTGGATGGCAGAAGGAAGTCATTAAGTGGGTGCATCAGTGCACTGTGTGTGCTAGATCTAAGTCTTCACATACTCCTGATTTCGGGGTTGCTTTGCCCTCTGGAGATTCCTAGTGCACCTTGGACACATTTGGCTATGGACTTTATTACTGACCTTCCCCCCTCTGAGGGTTTCACTGTCATCTGGGTGGTCGTGGACCGTTTTAGCAAGATGTGCCACTTGGTTCCTTTCATCAAACTGCCCTGCGCTAAGACTCTCGCTAAGGCATTTGTCAAGGAAATTGTCAGACTACATGGCATTCCTACTGACATTGTTTCTGATAGGGGACCTCAGTTCGTGGCTCGTTTTTGGCGTGCCTTTTGTGACAGGTTGGGAGTTCATTTGTCATTTTCGTCCGGATATCATCCTGAGTCTAATGGCCAGACAGAAAGGAAAAACCAGGATTTTGAGCAGTTCTTGCGTTGTTTTGTGGCAGACAATCAAGAGGGGTGGTCGGAGTTTCTGCCACTTGCCGAATTTGCTCTTAACAACCATACATCCTCTTCTGCTGGTTGTTCGCCTTTTTTTTGTTGTACCGGGAGACATCCGTTGTTTGGGTCATTCTCCAAATTGATATCGGCTGTGCCTGAAGAGGAGAATTTTTCCGGTGATTTGGAGAGAGTTTGGACGGATGTGCGTGGTAATCTTCAGAAGGCTAACAGAAAATCTAAAAGGTACTTTGATAGGAAAAGGCAAGAGGTTTTGTTTGCTATTGGTGACATGGTTTGGTTGTCCTCTAAGAATCTGCGGTTGAGGATTCCTTCTAAAAAATTGGGTCCCAAGTTTGTAAAGCCCTTCAAGGTGCTTCAGGTTGTTAACCAATCTGCTGTTAGGTTGGAGGTTCCTACCTCCTGGAAGATTAATCCGGTGTTTCATGTTTCTCTGTGGAAAAGAGTTGATGTGTCGGATGGAGACGCCTCTGCCACTGTACCTCCGGTGGTGGAGGACGGGGAATATGAAATTTTCCGCATCCTAAATTCTAGACGTTATAGAGGGAGTTTGCAGTATCTCGTTGCTTGGAAGGGTTTCGGACCCGAGGATAACTCATGGGTGAGGGCGGATGATGTTTCTGCGTCCAGACTTGTCAGAGCGTTTCACAAGAGGTTTCCGGGTAAGCCTGGGCCTAGGGGATCCGGAGGATCCTCTTAGAAGGGGGAGTACTGTTAGAACTCTCCTGTTAGGTTTTTTCTATCTTGCTGGTCACATGACCTTTTTTGCCTACTTAATCCTGCTCCGCCCTTCTGGCTTTGCTGGACTTCATTGTAACTTCTACTCTTAAGCTAGCCAGGTGCTTTGTTACCTTACTCAAATAGTATTGCTTGGTCTTCAGACCTCTATGTTCTATGTTGTTTTGTTTTTCTTTTTACTGCTACAACTTCTGTTAGGAGGTGTCCACCTTTTCTCCCAGTCCCTAGTGCTTGTAGGGATCCCTCCCTCGCATCTATAGGTCTTCGTTCAGACTAGCTGAGGACTTTAGCGGGTCTGATCACAGGATCAGGTTCCCCGTTACATCGTAGGGATTGAGCTTAGTTCTATTGTAGGGACAGATATCCCTTTCTTTCCTTAGTGCTTGTAGCAGAACATAACACCTACTGCGCCATCTTACTAGAAGCAGGTTCTGCCTGCACGGTGGACCCCGGGCTGCGAACACACCTTTTATTTATATTTATATTATTTGGTGCGTTCCGCAACCCATAACAATATGAAACTGTCTGGAGACCTAAGGCACATTACAAAAAAAGAAGAATTTTTTCTGTTGCTGTATCACACATTGTCATGTTGTGG
>JARQOD010004718.1:0-52742 GCA_033576555.1 Oophaga sylvatica
GCCACTCGCAAGATCTGTACCCGGCTCCACAACATTGACCCAATGGGCAGTGAGGGAAAGGTATCGTCCCTGGCCATGGGTACTGGTCCACGCATCGGTGGTCAGGTGGACCTTGCTACTGACGGCGTTTAGTAGCGCATGTTTAATTTTTCCCTCAACATGCTTTTGCAGACCAGGGACGGCTTGCCTGCTGAAATAAAATCGGCTGGGCACATTGTATTGTGGGACTGCCAATGCCATTAAGTTACGGAAACTGTCAGTCTCCACCAGCCTGAATGACAGCATTTCAAGGGACAGGAGTTTTGCAATGCCAGCATTCAGAGCCTGTGCTCGTGGATGGTTTGCCGAGTATGGCCGTCTTTTATCCCATGCCTGTGCTACCGATGGCTGTTTTGTGGCCTGGGAGTGTGAGGATGACAGGGAACTTGCAGCTGTGGGTGGAATAACACTGGGTCTCTGGACAACAGTGACAGAGGTTCTTCCATGGCGATCCTGTGAGGAAGCCGAACCAGCTGTGTGTGAGCTGGAGGAAGAGGCTCCAACATGAGCTGAAGATGTAGGTGCTGCTGTAGGTTGGCCTACATCTCCAGTGTGTCTTTGTAACTCAACCACGTGCTTTGACCGCACATGTTTCCACATATTTGTGGTATTAAGGTTACTGACACTTTTACCTCTTTTTACTTTTTGATTACACAGCTTGCATTTGACATAGCAAATATCATCTGCAAGTGTGTCAAAAAAGGACCAAGCAGTGCAAGTCCTGGAGCGCCTGTTTTGGCTGTTGGAAGAGAACTGCTACGAACGGGTGCCAAACTGGAGGCTACAGGCAACCGAGTCTGCAGCCTACCTCTCCCTACTGTTTGGACCGTTGGGGCAATCTCTTCCTCAGAGCTGCTCCCACCACCTTCCTGTTCCTCACGCCATGTTGGGTCTTGGACCTCATGATCTCCAGTACCCTCTTCCAACACCTGCTGCTGTTGGGTGGTCTGGCCAGCACCATGCTCAACAGAAACTGGCACCTGAGTCTCATCATCATCAGATGCGTTCTGCGGTGTGCTGACCATCGGCACTGGCTCACCCGCCTCTTCAGATTCAGAGAGACACAGCTGTTGCGCATCACTGCATACTCCCTCTTCTTCACATTCCAGAATGCTGCTTGGCTGGGCCCCTGTTTGCAAGCCAACAGATTCTGAGAACAGAAGCAGAGACTCAGCTGGCTCCTTTACAGAGCTCTCTGACTGCCTGGGCAATTTGGCAGGCGGTGAAGAGACAGATAGTTGTTCAACAGTGCTGTGGTCCTGAGAGGAGGTGGAAGCAATTGAAGTCGATGCATTGGCTGCCATCCAACCAACAACGGCTTCAATTTGTTCTTCCCGCAGCAGGGGCTACGCCGAGCTCCTACAAAAGTGCGCATAAAGGAACGCTCACGGGGAAAACTGGTGGATGCTGTGTCACTGGGGGCGGCAGCAGCCACAGAATCCCCACGTCCTCTCCCTGCTGAAACTCCACGGCCACGACCACGTGCCTTACTCCCTGCCTTCTTCATCTTGGTAGATTGATAAAGAAAGTCAGAAAAGTTATAAGGCCTAAGTGTGGTTATTCCTCAGAGACTGCAGTGAACACTGCAGACAACTGTTCACTAGCTGTGAAAGGCCCCTTTGTGTACTTCTATAGTGTTTGCAACCAATGTATTGTATACGGATGGAAGCGCGTCACACTAATAGATTATATTTTTTGAAAATAGAATGGAGCAGCACCAATTAGAGAAAAATGTGAAGGATGAGGCAGTGACACACGCTCAGCAGACTACAACCAGCAGTGGTTGAAGAACTAACTGTAGCGTAATCTGCACTCAAAAAATGAAAAGCTCACAGACTACAGTGAACACTGCAGACAACTGTTCAGTAGCTGTAAAAGGCCCCTTTGTGTACTTCTATAGTGTTTGTAACCAATGTATTGTATACGGATGGAAGCGGTCACACTAATAGATTATATTTTTTGAAAATAGAATGGAGCAGCACCAATTAGAGAAAAATGTGAAGGATGAGGCAGTGACACACGCTCAGCAGACTACAACCAGCAGTGGTTGAAGAACTAACTGGAGCGTAATCTGCACTCAAAAAATGAAAAGCTCACAGACTACAGTGAACACTGCAGACAACTGTTCAGTAGCTGTAAAAGGCCCCTTTGTGTACTTCTATAGTGTTTGCAACCAATGTATTGTATACGGATGGAAGCGCGTCACACTAATAGATTATATTTTTTGAAAATAGAATGGAGCAGCACCAATTAGAGAAAAATGTGAAGGATGAGGCAGTGACACACGCTCAGCAGACTACAACCAGCAGTGGTTGAAGAACTAACTGTAGCGTAATCTGCACTCAAAAAATGAAAAGCTCACAGACTACAGTGAACACTGCAGACAACTGTTCAGTAGCTGTAAAAGGCCCCTTTGTGTACTTCTATAGTGTTTGCAACCAATGTATTGTATACGGATGGAAGCGCGTCACACTAATAGATTATATTTTTTGAAAATAGAATGGAGCAGCACCAATTAGAGAAAAATGTGAAGGATGAGGCAGTGACACACGCTCAGCAGACTACAACCAGCAGTGGTTGAAGAACTAACTGGAGTGTAATCTGCACTCAAAAAATGAAAAGCTCACAGACTACAGTGAACACTGCAGACAACTGTTCAGTAGCTGTAAAAGGCCCCTTTGTGTACTTCTATAGTGTTTGCAACCAATGTATTGTATACGGATGGAAGCGCGTCACACTAATAGATTATATTTTTTGAAAATAGAATGGAGCAGCACCAATTAGAGAAAAATGTGAAGGATGAGGCAGTGACACACGCTCAGCAGACTACAACCAGCAGTGGTTGAAGAACTAACTGGAGCGTAATCTGCACTCAAAAAATGAAAAGCTCACAGACTACAGTGAACACTGCAGACAACTGTTCATAGCTGTAAAAGGCCCCTTTGTGTACTATAGTGTTTGCAACCAATGTATTGTATACGGATGGAAGCGCGTCACACTAATAGATTATATTTTTTGAAAATAGAATGGAGCAGCACCAATTAGAGAAAAATGTGAAGGATGAGGCAGTGACACACGCTCAGCAGACTACAACCAGCAGTGGTTGAAGAACTAACTGTAGCGTAATCTGCACTCAAAAAATGAAAAGCTCACAGACTACAGTGAACACTGCAGACAACTGTTCAGTAGCTGTAAAAGGCCCCTTTGTGTACTTCTATAGTGTTTGCAACCAATGTATTGTATACGGATGGAAGCGCGTCACACTAATAGATTATATTTTTTGAAATAGAATGGAGCAGCACCAATTAGAGAAAAATGTGAAGGATGAGGCAGTGACACACGCTCAGCAGACTACAACCAGCAGTGGTTGAAGAACTAACTGGAGCGTAATCTGCACTCAAAAAATGAAAAGCTCACAGACTACAGTGAACACTGCACACAACTGTTCACTAATCACTAGCTGTGAAAGGCTCCTTTCTGTACTTCTATAGTGTTTGCAACCAATGTATTGTATACGGATGGAAGCACGTCACACTAATAGATCACTGTTAATTTCAATTGAATGGAGCTGCACCAATTCCACAAAATAAAATAAAAAAAAGAGTCAGTGAGTGACACGTGCAGATGCCTACAAACAGCGGTGGATGCAGAGCAAACAGCAGCGTCACCTGCACTCACACACACACCTTGCACAGAGCTGTTAAAACAACACTGCAAGGCAAAAGGAAGCTTTACACAGCGGTTGGTAAACTAGCCTGCCTAAAGCACAGTACACAAAATCGCAATCTCTAACTGTCCCTCAGAGTCAGCAGAGCAGCGTTCTGTCCCTAACTGAGTTCACAGCACAGTGACGCTAAAATGGCGGCGGCGCCTTTTATAGTGCATTCTGACATCATTTCAGCAGCCAATCACAGCCATGCCATTAGTTAAGATGACCGCAGCATTACAGGATGTGCCCACACTTCGTAGGATTCCTCATTGGCTGACTAAAATCACATTGCCTCTCAAAGAATTATGGGAACTTCCGATTCCGGTATACGATATAGGAAAAATATTGAAACTAAGTATCGGAATTCCGATACAGCGAATATCGGCCGATACCCGATACTTGCGGTATCGGAATGCTCAACACTAATCCTCACCCTTCTCACTTGTGGCCCTGCCACTGCAGCGCTGCAGGTAAGATATAGCACTTAGGTTGCCTTATTTTGTGGTCAACATTTCCACCTTGCATTTGTTTAGTCCTGCCTCATTTCTCCCAAATACGGGAGATTTGTCTACTTCCTGCATTAATTGCTGCTATTTTCAGACAAGCATTTGCAATAGGTTCCATCACAGTCATAAAGGCCTCTATCACAGATTAAAGGGAATCTGTCACCCTAAATTGGCGGATATTTAAATGATGGCAGTCAGGTCAGATGGGCGATGTTTTGGGTACTTGCCTTAACATGTTGTTCGCCGCTGTCTCCATTATTTCTGGGAATTGTAGTCGTTGCCCTCCATATAACGTGCCTGCTTATTGCAATCTGCGGGCAAAGCATACTGCGCGTGCGCAATTCAAGATTGCAATGCGCAGGCGCGTTATATGGAGGGCAACGACTACAATTCCCAGAAATAATGGAGACAGCGGCAAACAACATGTTAAGGCAAGTACCCAAAACACCGCCCATCTGACCTGACTGCCATCATTTAAATATCCCGCCAATTTAGGGTGACAGATTCCCTTTAAGGCTGGAGTCACACTGGCGACTAAATCGTACCACTAGAAAGCGATGAAATATCGCTTTGCAGTCGACCCAATATTAATCAATGTAGTAGCTCCCAACATCCGATTTTTTGTGGTCCGATTTAAACGTGCGAGTGCAATCGCAGCATGCTGCGATTGTCACCGATTGTGGGTCGACTATCGCCAATGCAAGTCTATGGGAGCGATGAAAAGTGGGATTACAAACGGACCGCACGTGTGAGTTGCGATGAAATCGCACAACTTTTCCAGGTGACAGGAAACTGCCTTTGAAATTCTCAGGAAGCCTTTACATGCTAATTAGCTAAGCGCATCTTAAAAAAAAAACAGGAAGAACGCCTACACGGAGTCCAGAAACATGGCATCTAGCCACATCAATGTGGAACTCCTCATCGTATTGGTGCAGGAGAGGCCTGAATTGTGGGACCAGCGCGATCCCAATTACAGCAATCGGACGCGCAAAGAGGCTGCATGGCAAACGATATGTGAACACATTTTTCCAGACTATCTTCAGAGATCCAGGGAGGACCAAGAGCGTCTTAGTAAGTACCACATGTAACGGTTTTTTTTTTTAAAAAAAAAATTGTATTAAGAAAATAATAATGTATGCTTATGTGTTTAAATGATATTGAAAAAGCAGCATTATCGAACTCTGCCTATTTATAACAACACATTGATGTGTGTGTTCACCAACAATATACATGTCTTTTAACATATCATCGATGCTTTGTCATTTATTCACTATAACATTTTGTACTCCCCTTGACCTCAGATGTAGTGTGTAGGTACTAAAATGCTAAATGATTGAGGCGTTTTGTTAAGGGCCAAGCATTTTTTGAAATGTATGTTACAGCTTATAACATCTATACTTCTGGTTGTATGTTTATGTGTTTTAATATTGTAAATCACATCACACATGAACACTATTTAAATGTTAATTGTTGCATAATGTAATTTTTTTATGAATAAATAGATATCAGTCATTTATAACCCTTATGGTGTTCTTACATTTGTAGTGACTGATGTGACAAGGCGGTGGCGCAGCTGTCGGGACTGCTACCGGAGGGAGAGGCAGATTAGGGATCGGAGTGGGGCTTCTGCCTGTAAGAAGAGGAAGTACCTCTATTTTGATAGACTAAACTTCCTTGCGCCAGTGATGGATGTGCGGCCGTAAGTGCATGTGTTTTCAAACACTTTAATGTCAAACTTTGTAATTTTCTGGGTTTTAATTGTCAAAAATTATTTCATTTCTAGGACGGAGTCAAACCTAACTGAGAGGGAGACGGGGTCTGAGTCAGAAGTGCTTATCGACCCCGTTGGTGATGGGGCAGAGGAGGCAGGCCCTTCCTCTGCAGCATGTGGGTCCACCCAAGCAGCACCAACAGCAGCTGCAGGAGCTGAGGATTCACAAAGCCAGCATCAGGAACATGAGGACCTACCTCAGAGCAGCAGCCCTAATAGGGGTCAGGATGTGTCTCCTCCTCATTCCCAACGCACAAGGCGAGGTAGGCGACGACGAGAAGGAGTGGGTTCTGTGACAAGGAGGCAGGTGGACCGAGGAGTTCTGGACTATTTGTCCAGTGTAGCTAATGATGATGGTGAGGAGGGATTTTGCCACAGTCTGGCCCGTTACCTCCGGGCTATTCCAAGACAGCACAGACTGCGGATCAGAAGCGGACTGCAGATTGTTTTGGATGCTGGAACAGTGCCTAATGATCCAAGCAACCTACTAGATTATCTAGATAGATGGGTGGTTGGTCCTGAAAATGTGTTAAGGTTGTTTGGACCAAATCCATCACAATCTGCTTCTGCCTCTGATCCTCCTCCTCCTCATCATCATCCTCCTCCTCCACCTCCTCCTTGTGTCCAACAGAACCCAACTCCTCCTCCTCATCCTACTGCAGCTCCTTCTTTCTTTGGAGCTACCCAGCTCCAAGCCATGGGACAGAGTGGCCATGCACAATATGCCCACTCTAACATACCCAATGTTGTTGGCTGGCCACAACATGGATATGTTAGACATGGGCATATTGGGGGTCATTCTGCTAGTGCTCAGTCATATCAATATGACTATGAGCATCAATTCCCTATGTACCCCTACACACAAGCCCTTCAGGATGCAGCCAGTAACCCAGCTGCTACGTTAGTTTCTGCAGCACCTCAGGCTCAATCACAGGTTGCAGATAGTGGGAGGCCTAATACGCAACCTGGCCATCCATCACCACCACCACCACCACCACCACCAAGCTACCATCAATTGTAGCTGAAAGTATTTTTTGTTTATATGCAAGTTATATATATTTATTTTTGCATATTCAGAATGTTAGACATATTTTTTATTTATGTTTGGACTTGTTGGTCCTGTTTTATAAATATATCAGCCTCTAAAAGGCTTTCTAACGAAATACACTAATCATTAAAATTAGTGAAGTGCCATTGGTTGTCTGTGATTCTTCTTATATGTTCTGACCTGTGTTAATTTGGAAAAAGTGTACATAAAATAATTACAGTCTTCCATTAATTGATGAATGTAAAGTAAGTTTATGGTATCAGATAACATAAAACACACTACATAGCTATGGCCTCATCTTGCCAAGGAATAGCACCCGCAGGAGAAACAAAATAATTGGTCAATAAGTCACGGACTTTGATTCCAGAAGGGGGACGACGAGGATGGATGACTGGTCTCATAGGCCTCGTCATATTATCAGACTGAAGTTCAGGCATATCAGCTGATGAGCATTCATGCATTCTGGTAAAATTATGTAGTACTACACATGCTTGCACTACAAGATTAACATTTGACTCACTTAGCTGAATGGCTGATTGTAGGACACGCCATTTGGCTGTAAGAATACCAAATGTGCACTCTACCAGGTGTCGTGCACGAGCAAGCCGATAATTAAATATGCGTCGCTGATGGTTCAGATTGCGGCGAGGATATGGCCTCATAACATGACGAGTTAATTGGAAGGCCTCATCCGCTACTACAACATATGGCACTGCATCCACATTTGACTGTGGAAGTTGACATGCTGGTGGTAAGTCCAATTGGTTATTGCGTAGCCGCCGACCCATAATGGAAGAATTGAAGACTCTGGAGTCTCCAGTCCTTCCATAGGCCCCAATGTCTACAATTATGAAGCAGTAGTTACTGTCGACCAAGCCCAACAAAACTATAGAAAAATATTGCTTATAATTGTAGAATTGGGTCCCTGAGTTCGGCGGCTTACGCACACGTATGTGCTTCCCGTCCAGGGCTCCAATACAGTGTGGAAAATTACTTGTTTCTTGAAATCCACGTGCAATCCTCAACCAATCTTCCATTTTGGGCTCTGGCATCACCTCTTTATTTAGTCTGGACCAAATTTGTCCACAAGTAGAGCTGACTATTCCGGAAATGGTGGATTTCCCTATTAAAAACTCTAAATGCAGAGCAGCGTATGAGAGCCCAGTGGAAAGGAACCTGCAATACACAAACATATAGGGCAAACTTAAAAATGTTATAATGACATGGGGTACAGTATGTTAAGTTTTACAAAGTAAGACGAATGTGAAAGTTGTTACATTATGCAAAACATCATCAACATATCATTGACACACATACCTTAATGTTAGAAGAAGCCTTTCCTCAGCAGAAATTGAAGGACGCATCCTGGTGTTCTGAAAGGTGATTCCAGGACGCAATATCTCAAGCAAAATATCAAAGGTGGCAACACTCATGCGACAATAGTCAAAAAACTTGTCTGGATTCCTACGCAGTGTCGAATACAGAAGCTCAAAATGCCCTTTGCTGATCCTTCGCATCACAAGGGGATGCACCCACATCCTTCTGCAGATTCTTGGAGAAACAACTACAGGGTATGGCTCCCCAAAAGTTCTGGATATCAGCCAATAGTACAGCAGACGCTCAGTTCTATTAAACATTAGTCTGTCACTCATAATTTTCACTTTGCAGCAACACAACAGGAACCACTAAGAAGCCAAACACTCCACGGCAACGTTTGGGAGGGTAAGAACAGTCCAACCACGCTTAAATATGGGTCTGGCTCATTATTCAAATGATTTGCAGGCCTCAAAACCGTTAAATGTCCATTTTGCTATGATGCCACTAAAAAACGATAGTCGCTGGGTAATCGGATGTGAAACTTTAGCTACATGCTACAAAATCGCATCAAATACTAAACATCGGATGCCAGTCGCAGCAATGTTCATGAAATTTTAATCCGATTTTCGACCGACTAAAACGGTCCGATTTTTTAGACGTTGTGTGTGATTCCAGCCTAATAAGCTCTGCTGCTGTTCAGGGGGTGAGTTAACCCATTCCCATTTCCTCTTTGGTTATATTGCTCTAGTACCATTAGGGCTTTATACTACGTGTCAAACCATTGACTTGCCTTTAACATCAGGACTGTAGATCACAGTATTATTGTGATCGTTTACACATATATGCATAGCCTTTCTATTTGTAGGTGTCAGCTGGTCTTCTTGGGTCATGCAACACAAATGGACTTGAACCACATCTTTTGTCTCTTAAATGCTTTTAATTAATTTTGGCTGTTCTACACATTAAATAAAATATTGATTTTTTACAGTGATCCCTGTATTTAAGCATGTTTCTTTCCCTTTTCTGCAATTTATCTCTTGTTATTGACATGCTTCAGGTTTGATCCTGTTTACCATTTGATGGTGCCCTCCCTCTGTGTGTCTCATTTGTGTGTTGTATATGACAATAGACAAGCAACTTGGTGAGAAGGTGTAAAGGTTTGTCGGAAGCAGTGAAGAGCAGGAGGCAAAGAAGGGGTTAACAGGGGTTTACTTTTAACAAATGATCAAGGAATTCAGGAGTAACTCCACGCAGGGAGTGCAGTGACAACAACACCACCGATATGAAGACTAAACTTGCATAAACAGATATACAATATTCCGAAAGAGGGAAGGGGGGGAATATGAGAGAAATAACTTATCGGTTGGAGTTCTTGTTGGGGGCCGCTAGGAACAACTCCCGACGACGACATAGTCCGTGAACAAAGTCTCTGGCTCTGCCGCGTAGGAATGAGATGCACTGTCTGCAGACCATGCCAAGGTATCCAGGTATGTGTGTCTTGCGTCCGTTGATGGGTGGATAAAGGTCCTCCTGTTCGTTCCTCGGGAGTGAAGCTGTACACCGAAGGCACGCCGCCGTTCAGGCCGCAGGAGAAGGAAGGCCTCGCACGGACTCACAAAGTTCGGTAACACGTGGAGCATCTGCTACACTGTACATTATGGATCGAGTCGGTTGAAGGGCACGGTAATGGCTGGGAGGAAGAGTCAGTCCATAAAGAGGTGGCATCAGTGGCGGTGAAAATCTCAGGAGAGGAGAGGATGGATGCCAATCTGGGTCAACAACTGGGTCATCCATCACCTCCTCTTCAATTTCATCTGCACCTTCCTCTGTGTCACCGGTAAGGTGGTATAGTATGCGGGAAGGGCAGGGCCGGCTCCAGGTTTTAATGGGCCCGGGCGAAAGAGTCTCAGTGGGCCCCCTTAACACAGACCACGATTCATGATGCACAGATACTGCAGAGAAATATGGGTATAGCACAACGCCAAACACTTCTCTTCTTCCATTACATGACTGATATCTATTGTAAATTGTACAATAGCTCAAAAACCGCCAAATCCTCACAGCGCACAGTACAGACTGGACAGTACAGTCCTCCATACAATATTATGGGCACCACATAGTCTCCCCCTCATCACCCATATAATACCCCATGCAGGATGTCACCCCACCATCCCCCATATAATGCTCCATACAGAATACTGGACCCAATATAATGCTCCATACAGAATACTGGACCACATATAATGCTCCATACAAAATATGGAGCTCTCCTCTACACTGTGCTGTGTTCTGCACTGTTACGGCTCAGGAAAGGGCGCTGTGGAAAGACTCCCCATTATCATTATCATTGCTTGCCCATCATCATCATCATTGCCTCCCTATTATCATCATTGCCTCCCCATCATCATCATTATCATTGCCTCCCCATTAATATCATCATCATTGCCTTCCCATTATCATTGCCTCCCCATCATCATCATTATCATTACCTCCCCATTAATATCATCATCATCATCGCCTTCCCATTATCATTGCCTCCCCATCATCATCATTATCATTGCCTCCCCATTAATATCATCATCGCCTTCCCATTATCATTGCCTCCCCATCATCATCATTATCATTGCCTCCCCATTAATATCACCAGTAGTATAGGAGGTATACCTTTCGTCAAACTCAATCTGACAGGTCGTCACGCCCCCTATCATTTAATCCGTCTCCCTGTGATTTGATCTGTCTGGGAAATCAGGACTGTTGAATCTGGGAAGTTCAATCAAAGTGATTCATGAATTTATTTGTCTCTATTTATATTTTATCCATCTCCTTGTGGATTTGATCAGTCTGTGGTGTGGGGGAAAGTTGTATCAAGGCGAATCTTGATTTTATAAGGCTCTTTTTGTGGGGGCACTTTTAAGTCCACCAGTAAATGTATGTAAAAAGTGCTTCATGAATTTATTCGTGTCTATTTACCAGTAAATGTATGTAAAGGGGGACACTTTTAAGTCCACCAGTAAATGTATGTAAAAAGTGCTTCATGAATTTATTTGTCTCTATTTACCAGTAAATGTGTGTAAAGGGATTTTATCTGTGTGTCTGATACTGGAATTTTATCTGTGTGTCTGCTTCACTCATGCCCAGTAAAGTACAATGAGAGAAGGTCGCAGCTTAACAGGTTATTTAGATATGGTAATTCAGTTGCCAGAAAGTACACGTAGTAATTAGCCCTGTAGTGTGTATAGCCGGCCATGTACATTGAGAGAAGGTCGATGCTATTTAGATATGGTAATTCAGTTGCTAGAAAGTACACGTAGTAATTAGCCATGTATTGTGTATAGCCGGACATAGTCCTGGCATGTCCGGACAAGTCCTTTGATCAGCCTATTTGGGAATCTTTTAAGTCCAGCAGTAAATGTATCCTTTGATCAGTCTATTGTGTGGGGGAAAGATGTATCAAGGCGAGGTCACAGAAAGACAGGCAGATCTTTTTCAAGAAAACTGTCACTGTGGTGCTTTTCTCTAGCCTTCAGCAGTCATGACATGTCCAGGCATGCCCGGACAAGTCCCTTAAATGCATTTCAAGCATTTAAAAGTACATACAGCATGATATAAAAAGTGTCACATGCACAATTAACAAATAGCATCACACATTTCAAGCTCAGCTGTTATTTTAAACAGTTACCATACCGATATTGTAGCGAATCAAGGTGTATTAAATTGAGGGCTTACACGATTCCAGCAACTTGATGACAAATTCAGAGCAAATTCGTTATTTTGGGAGAGACCTAGGCCTATTTTTTTACAATGCTAAACCCTCAGATATGAAAGACAGGCAGATCTTTTTCAAGAAAACTGGCACTGTGGTGCTTTTCTCTAGCCTTCATCAGTGTAGCCGTTAGGATACACAGACCCCTACAGCTCATCCCTATGGTGTAGTTTAATGTAGGGGGCAAACAGATCATCTCTGGTGTTTGGAAAATACCATATTTCATAGATGATGGTGATCCTCTGAATCATTTTTAAACATTTCACGCCACTCATGCACCCACAGCACACTTATGGTGTACCCGCACCGCTGCAGCTAGTGCTTTTTAGCTAAAAAGGCATGATATAACTGGCCGCAGGTGATGTTTGTGACCTTATTTGCAACATTTTCATTATAGCATGACGGACAGCCGTGGAAAAAACAACCCTGAAATTCAAAAACTATGTGCTGTCCGTTAACATACGCATAGGCATCTAGAAAATATTGAGCGAGTTGCTTCACAAACCCTCTCAAGGCGTGCTGTATGCCAATGTTCTTGGTATGCGCTGGCCTATTTTGGTACATGCCCACTCCTACGCAGCGGTTTTGACCACCATGCAACAAAAATCGGGTACAAACTTTTTAGCATAGCGGTGTTTCTGACTCTCAGTTGCTATTTTAATAGTTACCACACGAATATTGTAGTGAACCAAGATGTATTAAATTGATTACTAACACGATTCCAGCAACTTGATGACAAATTCAGAGCAAATTCGTTATTTCGGGACGGGTCCCGGCCTATTTTGGGACATGCTCCACTTTACTCTGATTCAACGCAATATATTCAACGCGATAATTGTAAAGCTAGGCTATTTTAAAGATTCCAGCAACTTGGTGTCAAATTCAGAGCAAATTCGTTATTTCGGGACGCGTGTACTGGCCTATTTCGGTACATGCCCACTCCTACGCGGCGATTTTGACCACTATCCAGCAAAAATCGGGTACAAACTTTTTAGCATAGCTGTGTTTCTGACTCTCAGCTGCTATTTTAATAGTTACCATACGAATATTGTAGCGGATCAAGATGTATTAAATTGAGTACTAACACGATTCCGGCAACTTGATGACAAATTCAGAGCAAATTCGTTATTTCGGGACGGGTCCCGGCCTATTTTGGGACATGCTCCACTTTACTCTGATTCAACGCAATATATTCAACGCGATAATTGTTAAGCTAGGCTATTTTAAAGATTCCAGCAACTTGATGTCAAATTCAGAGCAAATTCGTTATTTCGGGACGCGTGTACTGGCCTATTTCGGTACATGCCCACTCCTACGCGGCGATTTTAACCACCATCCAGCAAAAATTGGGTACAAACTTTTTAGCATAGCTGTGTTTCTGACTCTCAGCTGCTATTTTAATAGTTACCATACGAATATTGTAGCGGATCAAGATGTATTAAATTGATTAATAACACGATTCCGGCAACTTGATGACAAATTCACAACAAATTCGTTATTTTGGGAGAGGCCTAGGCCTGTTTTTTAACGATGCTAACCCCTCAGACATGAAAGACAGACAGCGCTTTTTCAAGAAAACTGTCACTGTGGAGCTTTTCTCTAGCCTTCATCAGTGTAGCCGCTAGGATACACGGGCCCCTACAGCGCAGTCCTATAGTGTAGTTTAATGTAGGGGGCAAACAGATCATCGCTGGTGTTTGGAAAATACTATATTTCATAGATGGTTGTGAACCGCTGAATCATTTTTAAACATTTCATGCCACTCATGCACCCACAGCACACTGATGGTGTACCCGCACCGCTGCAGCTAGTGCTTTTTAGCTAAAAAGGCGTGATATAACTGCCCGCAGGTGATGTTTGTGCCCTTATTTGCATCATTTTCATTATAGCACGACGGGCAGCCGTGGAAAAAACAACCCTGAAATTCAAAAACTATGTGCTTGGCCGTTAACATACGCACAGTCATCTAGAAAATATTGAGCGAGTTGCTTCACAAACCCTCTCAAGGCGTGCTGAATGTCAATGTTCTCAGTATGCGCTACATACATGACCCGCTGTATAACCTGGGATGAGCAGCGTTCTTGCAGCACAGGCCTATTTTTAAAGATGCTAAGCCCCCTCAGATATAAAAGACAGGCATGTTGGGACGTGTCCCGGCCTATTTTGGCACAGGACCACACCTATGCAACGATTTTGACCAGCATTCAACAAAAAATTGCGTGCAAACTTTTTAGCATACCTGTACAAACTTTTTAACATACCTGTGTTTCGGACTCTCATGCCGTACCAGAAGCACCCAGTGCCAGGTACTCTAGCCCATAATATTTCACATCGGGTATGGGACCTACATAGCTTTGTTTTCTCAGGTATTAAAAAAGTGTGGAAAACTGAAAATCCCGAGGCCTGAGGTAATTTACTGAGCTTCATGGGGATAAAATTTAGCGAGTCTATGAACCTTATAGACAAATCGGGTAGCGTCACACACAAGACAACGACACCTCGGGCTAGCACATTTACCGGTAGTTTTCAAAAACCACTGCCTTAACAATAAAGTAAGAATCGTGGCGACCTGCATTGTGGGCTATAAATGTATACCCTGAAAATTTACCGTTGGTAAAGAACAGTAAAAAGTCGTGCGTACAACTATCATCCTCAAACTCCCAGCGCTATCACAAACACTATTACCTACAGAGGCGGCCCCGCGAGAATTTCTGGATGTGTGTATCAAGATGCTCCATGCTTTGACCGATTGTTTGCTCGTGAATGCTGACATTTCCAGGGTCATCATAGTTGTGTAAATGCGCTGGGGGCTCGTGTATCGGCCCCTAGGGTGTAATGCGTGATCATTTTAATTATTTTTCAATTCATAACCATACGTTCTCAGGCAGACAGGTTTATTTCACAGAAGTTGACTGTACAGTTGCATAATTTTTGTTTAAAATCATACATTTGCATAATTTTGTTTAAAATCGCACAGTTCTGCGATAATGTCGGGTGTTGGACACGCACTTATCAGTCTTTCATACGTGTCACAGAAAGATTTTAGTCTGTTCTGCGAGAGTTTATTATGCACGCACTGTGCAGACATGTCAAGAAACATTTTGGCGTGTTCAGCAGTCCATACGGGGTTGGTGTGTAAGGTGATCGACCATCATCCTTCTGCTTCTTTCTTACACGACGACGCGATACCGCGCGTTTCTTTGGCGGTAATGCATCGGCTGAATTGGCAGCTGCTGCTTTACGCGTTGCTATTTGCAGATTCTGTAGCTTGACACAGACGTATATTCTTAAGCCTACTACTCTCCTCATTCCCGGGGTGGGCGGTTGGCGCGTCGCTTTCTCCACGATCTGCGACACACCCGAGTGAAAGAGGCTCCGTTCTCACCTCCGCTCTGTTCTCAAATCCATAATTGCGCTGTTGCAAAACTCGCGAATGACGCTCCTCCGTAACTAAAGAGAAGATACGTGGTGTAGTTAACCGCTAAGCAGGCGAGATATAGGAAGAGCTACATGCCCCACTTTACTCTGATTCAACGCAACATTTGTAAAGCTACCAGCACCGATTATCTGTGAAACCGATGCATGATTGTTTGTATAAGTACACTATAGAGCGGCCTAGACATATATACTTACAAGTAGCCCCCGGGTGCTGGTCTACAGAGAATGCTGAATTAACAGACATCTCGCTGCCCGGGCGCCGCCGTATGGGGCTGTTTTCTCCCTCAAACTGCAACCTCACGGGCGATACTTTAGCAGCTGTAAATAAAATATAACATACATGAATGCGCAAAACACTCACAAAGCTAACTTGACACACGTAAATAAAATATATCTACTAGTTACCGCAGAAATTTTTAGCTGCATGTATAAGTACGCTATAGAGCTGCGTAGACATATATGCTTACAAGTATGAGACGTGTAGTGTAGTTCAGAGATTGGTGAATTAAACGGTGTGGAGTTGCTCGGTCGTTGTCGTATGGGGCTGTTTTCTTTTTCAAGCTGCAGCCTCCTGCACGCTAGTTTAACAGCTGTAAATAAAATATAACTATTAGTCGCCTCAGAAATTATATCTACACGGGCCACACGCACAAAGCTAAATTCACAAAGCTACCGTAACGCGCGTAAATAAAATATATCCACTAGTTATCGGTGGGTGTCGCAGGGTACAGAGGATACAAACACATATCACCCGTGTTTCAAGGACCCGCTACCTTTTCTATTCCAGCGCCGCGTGCTTAGCGAATCACTCCATCACTGGTGAGAGCTGGAGGCTCGTCGCCCTTCTAGCAGAGTTGCCATCCTAGAGCCTCCAGCTCTCACCAGTCTGTCACAGGTAAGAAACCTATAGCTATATCAGATGTTTTTAAACCTATGTATCTAGGCGGGTAATTAAATACATTTTCTCATACAGATACACTTCGCCTCCAAGCGGACTGGGCGGTTGAAAACACTGTGGCGACTGAGCCGCTCGAGCATCGCGATTCCGATGTTGAGATTGTGGAGGATCCCCAGGATTCAGATGTCGAGTTCGTAGAACCGGAATATAACCCTCTAACTCACGCGATACCCTACGCTCCTAAAAGAAGGAGCACCGTTTAATTCACCAATCTCTGAACTACACTACACGTCTCATACTTGTAAGCATATATGTCTACGCAGCTCTATAGCGTACTTATACATGCAGCTAAAAATTTCTGCGGTAACTAGTAGATATATTTTATTACGTGTGTCAAGTTAGCTTTGTGAGTGTTTTGCGCATTCATGTATGTTATATTTTAATTACAGCTGCTAAAGTATCGCCCGTGAGGTTGCAGTTTGAGGGAGAAAACAGCCCCATACGGCGGCGCCCGGGCAGCGAGATGTCTGTTAATTCAGCATTCTCTGTAGACCAGCACCCGGGGGCTACTTGTAAGTATATATGTCTAGGCCGCTCTATAGTGTACTTATACAAACAATCATGCATCGGTTTCACAGATAATCGGTGCTGGTAGCTTTACAAATGTTGCGTTGAATCAGAGTAAAGTGGGGCATGTAGCTCTTCCTATATCTCGCCCGCTTAGCGGTTAACTACACCACGTATCTTTTCTTTAGTTACGGAGGAGCGTCATTCGCGAGTTTTGCAACAGCGCAATTATGGATTTGAGAACAGAGCGGAGGTGAGAACGGAGCCTCTTTCACTCGAGTGTGTCGCAGATCATGGAGAAAGCGACGCGCCAACCGCCCACCCCGGGAATGCGGAGAGTAGTAGGCTTAAGAATATACGTCCGTGTCAAGCTACAGAATCTGCAAATAGCAACGCGGAAGCAGCAGCTGCCAATTCAGCCGATGCATTACCGCCAAAGAAACGCGCGGTATCGCGTCGTCGTGTAAGTAAGAAGCAGAAGGATGATGGTCGATCACCTTACACACCAACACCCGTATGGACTGCTGAACACGCCAAAATGTTTCTTGACATGTCTTCACAGTACGTGCATAATAAACTCTCGCAGAACAGACTAAAATCTTTCTGCGACACGTATGAAAGACTGATAAGTGCGTGTCCAACACCCGACATTATCGCAGAACTGTGCGATTTTAAACAAAATTATGCAAATGTATGATTTTAAACAAAAATTATGCAACTGTACAGTCAACTTCTGTGAAATAAACCTGTCTGCCTGAGAACGTATGGTTATGAATTGAAAAATAATTAAAATGATCACGCATTACACCCTAGGGGCCGATACACGAGCCCCCAGCGCATTTACACAACTATGATGACCCTGGAAATGTCAGCATTCACGAGCAAACAATCGGTCAAAGCATGGAGCATCTTGATACACACATCCAGAAATTCTCGTGGGGCCGCCTCTGTAGGTAATAGTGTTTGTGATAGCGCTGGGAGTTTGAGGATGATAGTTGTACGCACGACTTTTTTCAGGGTATACATTTATAGCCCACAATGCAGGTCGCCACGATTCTTACTTTATTGTTAAGGCAGTGGTTTTTGAAAACTACCGGTAAATGTGCTAGCCCGAGGTGTCGTTGTCTTGTGTGTGACGCTACCCGATTTGTCTATAAGGTTCATAGACTCGCTAAATTTTATCCCCATGAAGCTCAGTAAATTACCTCAGGCCTCGGGATTTTCAATTTTCCACACTTTTTTAATACCTGAGAAAACAAAGCTATGTAGGTCCCATACCCGATGTGAAATATTATGGGCTAGAGTACCTGGCACTGGGTGCTTCTGGTACGGCATGAGAGTCCGAAACACAGGTATGTTAAAAAGTTTGTACAGGTATGCTAAAAAGTTTGCACGCAATTTTTTGTTGAATGCTGGTCAAAATCGTTGCATAGGTGTGGTCCTGTGCCAAAATAGGCCGGGACACGTCCCAACATGCCTGTCTTTTATATCTGAGGGGGCTTAGCATCTTTAAAAATAGGCCTGTGCTGCAAGAACGCTGCTCATCCCAGGCTATACAGCTGGTCATGTATGTAGCGCATACCGAGAACATTGACATTCAGCACGCCTTGAGAGGGTTTGTGAAGCAACTCGCTCAATATTTTCTAGATGACTGTGCGTATGTTAACGGCCAGCACATAGTTTTTGAATTTCAGGGTTGTTTTTTCCACGGCTGCCCGTCGTGCTATAATGAAAATGATGCAAATAAGGACACAAACATCACCTGCGGGCAGTTATATCACGCCTTTTTAGCTAAAAAGCACTAGCTGCAGCAGTGCGGGTACACCATAAGTGTGCTGTGGGTGCATGAGTGGCGTGAAATGTTTAAAAATGATTCAGCGGTTCACAACAGCGATGATCTGTTTGCCCCCTACATTAAACTACACTATAGGGCTGCGCTGTAGGGGCCCGTGTATCCTAGCGGCTACACTGATGAAGGCTAGAGAAAAGCTCCACAGTGACAGTTTTCTTGAAAAAGCGCTGTCTGTCTTTCATGTCTGAGGGTTAGCATCATTAAAAAACATGCCTAGGCCTCTCCCAAAATAACGAATTTGTTGTGAATTTGTCATCAAGTTGCCGGAATCGTGTTAGTAATCAATTTAATACATCTTGATCCGCTACAATATTCGTATGGTAACTATTAAAATAGCAGCTGAGAGTCAGAAACACAGCTATGCTAAAAAGTTTGTACCCGATTTTTGCTGGATGGTGGTCAAAATCGCCACGTAGGAGTGGGCATGTACCGAAATAGGCCAGTACACGCGTCCCGAAATAACGAATTTGCTCTGAATTTGACACCAAGTTGCTGGAATCTTTAAAATAGCCTAGCTTTACAATTATCGCGTTGAATATATTGCGTTGAATCAGAGTAAAGTGGATCATGTCCCAAAATAGGCCGGGACCCGTCCCGAAATAACGAATTTGCTCTGAATTTGTCATCAAGTTGCTGGAATCGTGTTAGTAATCAATTTAATACATCTTGGTTCACTACAATATTCGTGTGGTAACTATTAAAATAGCAACTGAGAGTCAGAAACACCGCTATGCTAAAAAGTTTGTACCCGATTTTTGTTGCATGGTGGTCAAAACCGCTGCGTAGGAGTGGGCATGTACCAAAATAGGCCAGCGCATACCGAGAACATTGGCATACAGCACGCCTTGAGAGGGTTTGTGAAGCAACTCGCTCAATATTTTCTAGATGCCTATGCGTATGTTAACAGACAGCACATAGTTTTTGAATTTCAGGGTTGTTTTTTCCACGGCTGTCCGTCGTGCTATAATGAAAATGTTGCAAATAAGGTCACAAACATCACCTGCGGCCAGTTATATCATGCCTTTTTAGCTAAAAAGCACTAGCTGCAGCGGTGCGGGTACACCATAAGTGTGCTGTGGGTGCATGCGTGGCGTGAAATGTTTAAAAATGATTCAGAGGATCACCATCATCTATGAAATATGGTATTTTCCAAACACCAGCGATGATCTGTTTGCCCCCTACATTAAACTACACCATAGGGATGAGCTGTAGGGGTCTGTGTATCCTAACGGCTACACTGATGAAGGCTAGAGAAAAGCACCACAGTGCCAGTTTTCTTGAAAAAGATCTGCCTGTCTTTCATATCTGAGGGTTTAGCATTGTAAAAAAATAGGCCTAGGTCTCTCCCAAAATAACGAATTTGCTCTGAATTTGTCATCAAGTTGCTGGAATCGTGTAAGCCCTCAATTTAATACACCTTGATTCGCTACAATATCGGTATGGTAACTGTTTAAAATAACAGCTGAGCTTGAAATGTGTGATGCTATTTGTTAATTGTGCATGTGACACTTTTTATATCATTCTGTATGTACTTTTAAATGCTTGAAATGCATTTAAGGGACTTGTCCGGGCATGCCCGGACATGTCATGACTGCTGAAGGCTAGAGAAAAGCACCACAGTGACAGTTTTCTTGAAAAAGATCTGCCTGTCTTTCTGTGACATCGCCTTGATACATCTTTCCCCCACACAATAGACTGATCAAAGGATACATTTACTGCTGGACTTAAAAGATTCCCAAATAGGCTGATCAAAGGACTTGTCCGGACATGCCAGGACTATGTCCGGCTATACACAATACATGGCTAATTACTACGTGTACTTTCTAGCAACTGAATTACCATATCTAAATAGCATCGACCTTCTCTCAACTGTACATGGCCGGCTATACACACTACAGGGATAATTACTACGTGTACTTTCTGGCAACTGAATTACCATATCTAAATAACCTGTTAAGCTGCGACCTTCTCTCATTGTACTTTACGGGGCATGAGTGAAGCAGACACACAGATAAAATTCCAGTATCAGACACACAGATAAAATCCCTTTACACACATTTACTGGTAAATAGAGACAAATAAATTCATGAAGCACTTTTTACATACATTTACTGTGGACTTAAAAGTGTCCCCCTTTACATACATTTACTGGTAAATAGACACAAATAAATTCATGAAGCACTTTTTACATACATTTACTGGTGGACTTAAAAGTGCCCCCACAAAAAGAGCCTTATAAAATCAAGATTCGCCTTGATACAACTTTCCCCCACACCACAGACTGATCAAATCCACAAGGAGATGGATAAAATATAAATAGAGATGAATAAATTCATGAATCACTTTGATTGAACTTCCCAGATTCAACAGTCCTGATTTCCCAGACAGATCAAATCACAGGGAGACGGATTAAATGATAGGGGGCGTGACGACCTGTCAGATTGAGTTTGACGAAAGGTATACCTCCTATACTACTATCATCATCATTGCCTTCCCATTATCATTGCCTCCCCATCATCATCATTATCATTGTCTCCCCATTAATATCATCATCATCATTGCCTTCCCATTATCATTGCCTTCCCATCATCATCATTTTCATTGCCTCCCCATTAATATCATCATCATCATCACCTTCCCATTATCATTGCCTCCCCATCATCATCATTATCATTGCCTCCCCATTAATATCATCATCATCGCCTTCCCATTATCATTGCCTCCCCACCACCATCACCATCATCGCCTCCTCACCACCATCACTGCCTGCCTCCCCCCACCACCATCACACATACAGCACCGCAGACAGCACTCTCTCACATACACACAGGCACACACACACAGGCACACACACACACACTGATCTCACACACACACACCGATCTCACCTGTCCGGCGTCCGCGCGCTCTCTGCCACAGCCGGCCGCTGAATGATGACGTCATTCAGCGGCGCTGCTGTGAGAGAGGAAGCGCCGGCGCAGGCGCCCCCTGGAGCTCGGAGCTGCGGCAGCGGAGGCACGGGGAGAGGTGAGTATTGCGCTGGCTCCTGCCGGGGCCCTGAGCAAGCGGGGTGGGGGCCCAGTGGCGGCGCTGACACCGCTAACGGGCGCCGGGGTGCCCGACGGCGAGTGAGCCCCCCCGCCTGCTCAGGGCCCCGGCACTTGCCCGGGTGTGCCGGGTGCTGACGCCGGCCCTGGGGAAGGGGCACCTGAGTTTCATCAGGGTCAGAATCTGGCTCAGTAGACTGCAAGGGCAATGCAGTTGCTCTGGGTGCATGTACCATCAGAATCACATAGCAGTGGCTGTGCATCAGTGCACTCCATGTCATATTCATCTTGGACTGGGGAATTCAGGATTTCACTTGATAAATTTGGCATGGTATGTGAAAAGAGCTCTAGGGAGTAATTTGAAGTGTGACTTGCTGCATCCTTCACTTTTGGTGGGGGTGAAGGACACAAGGAAAGGTGTTGTTCCTGACCAGGAGCCTGCACTGACGACTCAGTGCTTGCAGTTTTTGAAACTTCAGAAGAGGAGGCGATAGAGCTGGAGGCTGTTTCGGCAATGTAAGCCAAAACCTGTTCCTGATGCTCCGGCTTTAAAAGCGGTTTATCTACTCCCAGAAAAGGGAGCCTTCCAGACCTTCTGGAGCCAGACGATGACACAGGCTGAACACCTACTGCCTTAGGTGCTAATGTACTTTTGGCACTACCAGCAGATGCACCACCACCACCACCATCAGTACCTGCTGGCCACCCACGTCCGCGGCCTCTTCCACCATACTTCCTCATGTTTGGGAAAATGTACCAAAAATACCAGCAGATATATGATACTGTATGAGAAGCGTACAGCTGTATACGGTGTTAGGGAAAATTTAAATCTCCATATTTATTTCCAGAGTCACACACAGATGCTCACTCAGTATGGATTTGACTGTAATACCAGCAGATATACGGTACTGTATGAGGAGCATACAGCTGTATACAGTGTAGAGGAAATTTTAAATCTCCGTATTTATTTCCGGAGGCACACACAGATGCTCACTCAGTATGGATTTGACCGTAATACCAGCAGTTATACGGTACTGTATGAGGAGTGTACAGCTGTATACGGTGTACGGGATAATTTAAATCTCCCTATTTATTTCCGGAGTCGCTGGAGTGAGCGAAACAGGTCGATCAGATTCAAAAGTCGCCGACTTTAGCCAAAGTTGAGTTTCGTCAACCGAAACCCGACCATAGCGTAAAGTCGGCCATGCGGTCGTCGAAACGAGTGCCAAAGTCATATTTCCCAGAATGCTTGCTGGTGCCTTTTTTCAGCCAATTCAGACCTCTATAAAGTCCTTCAGTGTTTTGAGGCATGCACACGGCTGGTAAGCGCAGACGACGCCATCATAAGCATGAGCATCCCATTTATGCGTCTGCTCATGCAAACTTTGATGCACATTAAGGATCAGGCGTCTGAGGAGGAGGGAAGCCTTGATGACAGTCAGGCATTGTCTGCTCAGGGAACTGTCCTGGACGAGGTGGAGGAAGAAGAGGAAGAGCAGGAGGAGGAGGATGAGGGGGATGACTATTTTGGGGAGGAGGATGCTTCTCAGGGGGCAAGAGAAAATGTTGGCTTGCCAAGGTCAGTTACAGGGTTTGTGCGTGAATGGAGGGATGTGGATTTGGCAGAAAGTGCTCCTCCACCCGCCACTGGCAGTGCAACATTGACACCAGGAACATTGGCCCACATGTGTGATTTATGTCTTTCGGATTCTAAAATGGGACCCCGGCATTGCCAAAACTATGAAGGATGACAACTACTGGTTGGCCAGCATCCTCGATCCATGCTATAAAGTCAAATTACAGAACATCATGCCACAGGAGAACCTAGAGCTAATATTGGTGAACAAATAAGCAACTCTGGTAAACCATTTGTTAGAGGCATTCCCAGCACACAGCAGCGGTGCAGGTTTTACCACGAGCCGTACTGGGCCAAATGGAAGAGGTGTTTGTGGTGCACACAGCCGAAGTGGCATTGGAGACAGGGGTTTCATTACCATGTTGTGGACTGATTTCTCCACTGGTAATACTGAATCGATTGCAACATACAGGAGACAGCAGTTGTCAACTATGGTTCAAAATTACCTCTCCTCCCCTATCGATGTTCTCCCTCACAGTTCATTCTCCTTTGACTACTGGGCCTGTAACCTGGACACCTGGCCTGAATTGGCACAATATGCCTTATAGGAGCTCGCTCTGCTGGTAGTGTGCTATCAGAAAGAGTCTTCAGTGCTGCTGGATCAATCCTGACAGAAAGAAGGACCCGGCTGTCGACCCAAAATGTTGGTGATCTCACCTTCATTAAAATGAACCATGCCTGGGTTTTAAAGGATTTTGCACCATCTTCCCTTGATGACACATAGGTTGCCAGCAAAATGGTTCACTTTGTCCTCCTCTTCCTCTGATTTCTCAAATTCCTCCATATGCAGCTGCTGAACGTCCAGTCTACACCTCAACATATTTCAGTTTTTCCACCTCCCTAACTGGGCTGTACCCCCTCCCCCAGGGACGGCGTCAGCAGTTGGCGCACCCGGGCAAGTGCCGGGGCCCTGAGCAGGTGGGGGGGACCACTCGCCATCAAAGACACCGGCGTACTATGAGAGGCCCTGTGCCAGTGTCGGCGCCCACGAGTGGGCCCCCCCTGCTTACTCAGGGCCCCAGCACTTGCAATACTTACCTCCCCCTGCTCCACAGCTCTGACGTCTTCCGCGTTTCCTGACAGTGACATTCAGGTCAGAGAGCGCGATGACGTCACGTCTGTGCGCCCTCTGCCTGAACAGTCACAGTGCAGAGAGCTGGAAGATGGCGATGCTGAGGAGTCCAGAGTAGAGCAGTGCCCAGCGAGGAGAAGTATTTCATTTTTTTAATGTTTGGAGCAATATATGGGGAGCATTATACACTGGAGAATTATATATGGGGCCCATCATACACTTGAGCATCATAGATAGGGCCCATTATACACTGGAGAATTATATATGGGGCCCATCATACACTGGAGTATTATAAATGGGACCCATCATACACTGGAGCATCATATACGGGGCCCATTATACATTGGAGCATCATATGGGGCCCATTATACATGGAGCATTATATATGGGACCATTATATTTGGAGCATTATATGGGGCTCATCATACACTGGAGCATCATATATGGGGCCGATCATATTCTAGAGCATCATATGGGGTTCATTATTTATGGGGCATCATATAGGGCCCTTTATATATGGAGCATCATATGCAGCACATATGGGTCTATTCTGTATGGAGCATTATATGGAGCCCATTCTGTATGGAGCAATATATGGGGCCCATCATATACTGTATGGAGCTTTATATGCGACTCATTATACTATATGGAGCAATATGTGTGGCTCATTATACTCTATGGGGACCGTCCTATACTATATGGCACATTATATGGGGACCATCATATGCTGGAGCATTATGTGGAGCTCATCATATACTGTATGGGACATTATATGGGACCAATTATGTATGGAGGAATATATGGGGTTCATTATTCTGTATGTAGCAATATATGTGGCTCATTATACTGTATGAAGCATAATATTGGGCCCATTATTCTGTATGGAGCATCATATATGGGACTCATTATTCTGTATGGAACAATATATGGGGCTCATTATTCTTTATAGAGCAATATATGGCGCTCATTATTCTGTTTGGCGCACTATGTGGTGCTCATAATACTGTATGGAGGACTATACTGTCCGGTTTTTGAGCTATTGTAGAATTTACAATAGATATCAATCATGTAATGTAAGAAGTGAAGTATTTGACATTGTACTGTACCTATATTTCTCTGCCGTATCGGAGCATCATGAATTGTGGTATGTGTTAAAGGGCCCACTGAGACTCTTTCGCCCGGGGCCCACGGAAACCTGGAGCCAGCCCTGCTCCCCCCACAACTTTAGTCAAATAACCCACAGTGTTTCAATGCGTAACTATTATTATAAAGTAAATTAAGGTTGACAAGCTTAAGTAATAAGAATTGATGTCGTTGGCATTGAAATGGGCACTGTAGGTGTGTTTACTGTCCTCCACTCACTGCCGACTTTTATTCCCCATTGACTTGCATTGGGGTCGGGTCTCTGACTGTTGACAAAACCTGGCCGATAGTCGGCCGACTTCGTTCGACTCGACTTTTGGAAAAGTCGAGCCGACCGAAACCCGACTCGACCCTCCCGGAGGCAAAGTCGCTCATTTCTTGTAGGTAGAAGTAAGATGTCTGGGAGGACACGGCAATGTAGGGAGAAGTAAGATGTCTGGGAGAACATGACAATGTAGGGAGAAGAAAGATATCTGGGGGAACATGGCAATGTAGGGAGAAGAAAGATGTCTGGGGGAACATGGCAATGTAGGGAGAAGAAAGATATCAGGGGGAGCACGGTAATGTAGGAAAAAGAAAGATATCTGGGGAACATGGCAATGTAAGGAGAAGAATGAAGCTCTAAATGTGACTGGAGCATAAAACACGGTAAGCCGAAGACATTACAGTTCCTGATATATTGACTTCTGATCTTATGAATATTCAAGTGTTATCAGACACCTACTCTGAGGATTGAACCCTGGCTTCTAGCATCTGTGGTGTTGGGATTATGCTGTGCTTGCTCCAGGCAAGGTCCTCAACGCTCTTATTAGATTATGATGAGGGGGAGGTTTACGAGAAGTTTTGTTAGCATGCAATAAAATGTTCTGAAACTGATAGACCTAATGAAATAAGTGTAGCAGATCTGTTTTTGCTGTCGGAGACTGTAAGCTTTCTGGAAAAGCTAAAAACCTAGCCTGAAACATTCCTGTCTAGACTGGATACATTGTAATAAGCCTTCATAGGGATTGTAAGGTCTAAGAGGAACAGCCTGCAGTTCCTTTATTTACCTGTGAACTGCTGAATTGTGGCAGTTTGAGGTGTGCACATTATCGTGATTCTGCTGAATGTGAGAGTACATACTTGAAGTCACGTACAACATCTTATATCTTACAACTCTTTACTGAGGGTTTGTTACAGCATATCCAGTCTAAACAAACTGCCCCCATGCAGTTTAATTCTCCCACAGTTCTCAAACATAGTATGATCCTCCACACACAAGATTGAGTCGCACTTAGTACCAGGGCAATGGGGTACTCGGCACCGAGCCCATGAAAGTCTATGGGGTTTGTCACTGGCAGCGGGACTCGGTCCGTGGCCCTGGGCGCTCATACAATGGGGGGGAGATATTTACAAGAGATTATTAGGATAGTTCGTGACGCCACCTGTGGTTTCTGGTAAATTGTACCAGCGCTGCTGTAAGGGTCTTCGCAGGGGATGTTATGGGGCAGCTTGGTGGTAAGTCTCCCACAGGTGAGACTTGTCCCTGGAAGTCTATGGTGGTGAGGATGCAGGGTGTCGATAATAATTCAGTCGCACACAGTGCAGCTTCTTTTCATACCTTTTACTGGTAGATGGTTCATCAGATCCCGGGAGCTGGTCGGGGTGGAGAGTGCACATTCGGGTAACAGCTGAGCAGGTTAGAGGCCTCCATTACTTCCATATACTTGTGAGTCCAACCTGCCTGAAGCAAAGTTAACTCTGAATCTCCAGCTTTCTCAATAGCTGTACTGCCCGGCCAACATTGTGGTGGAGCCTTCTGAGTGATGAAACTAAGTCCTTACTTTTGCATGGGCCCCGCTCAAAGTCCCTGTTCCACCTGACTCCGGTTACGTATTGACACTTAGGGCTGCTCTCTGCGACCTGTAGTCCAGATGCCTCCGGTTTTCTATCACTAGACGTGAAGTACTAGCGATGCTTCGGACCCGGTGTCCGGCTATTTAGTGCAGGCAATCCAATACCTGTAGCACTTCTCTCTATCTTCTCCACTGCGCCCTTCGCCCTGCTTCCCGCTCTTAACATAAGCACTTGTGGCAGTTGTGGAAAATGTCAGCTTCCTCCAGAGCTCGCTGCACAGCTCTCAGTTTCCTCCAAAGTCCAGACTGGACCGAGACTGAATGGCTGCTCTGTCCTTAGACAGAAGCTAACAGACTGAAGTTCGACTGAACACTCCTTCCTCAAGATCTGATCTTCTAATCTCAGACAGGAAACTATCTGGGGATGACTCACTCCTGAGCCACCCGGAGCTTGACTAACTGACTACACTGTCCGAAGACAGGAAACTGTCTGCTTCTTGCCACGTGTCACTCCCCCTTATATCTCAGATGGGCGTGTCTGAAAGTGTGAGTGACAGTGAATGAATATCAAGCGTTGCTGTTACCTTCCTGTGCACTCTCCTGGATTTTTATGTGTGCCTGCGTAGCTGGGCTACACATCCCCCCTTGGTAAAACACAGCACTCCCGGGCTGTAAAAGAGAAAGAAAAACATTTTGTTTTGCATTAACAATAAACATTATAACTCTTCCCATCCGGGAGGTAAGACTTCTTGAACGTTACAATTTGTACAATGGAAAAATACAAAAGTATCAAAATATCAAACATTCGCATATATACAAGATACTTGTGGAGGACCCGCACCAAAAACCTCCCACGTGGGTCCTGGGTGGGCTGCAGGACTTCTCACTGCAGACCTCACTCTAGGCCCACCATACGAGTTTTTCTTCAGAGGTAGATAGTAGTAGTGGTTTCATGTAAAACCAAGATAATGCACCGAAGCGCAACTATTTACAGGATAAGTTCTGGGCTGGCACAGTCCTCAGCCTCTCAGTCCAATGACATGGTTAAAGACACATATAAAACTTCAATTTTCAAGTATACTCAATATAATTCAACTGGATTTACCCAACCGGGGTATTCTATGCAAATAGGCAATCATTACTTTTTAATTTTTCAAACTCTCTTGTACCCAGCCGGGTATTCTACTCAATATGTAAACACTATACATACACAGTAATAAAGTGCAAAAATGGCAATTATTTCTTCAAAACTTTTTACAATTTCTAGAATGCGGTAAACCCCTGTCTGGGTCCTACCGGTCTTCACTTTTACAACTTTCAATGACGTCTTCCACTCCCGGGGCTGGAACGACGCGATGCATTTTGGATCTCATAACAAATAAGTCATGGCCCGATATCAGTGTTTGAGTGGCCACAGTCCTCATTCTAACTAAGGTCCCATCGGGTACCTCTGTCATGTATGACGCAAGTGGCGTTGCTGAGGTGCCACACAGTGAGATTTGGCTTGCGATGCTGGCTCAGATGCTGAGGTAGTCGCAAGGGGCGATGCAAAGTGGGTCGCAGTTTGCGATGCAGAGTAGGTCGCGGGTTGCGATGCAGAAATGGTCACAGGTTGCGATGCAGAATAGGACGCACAATGCTGGTGTGATGCAGAGCAGGAAGCAGGTGTGCGCAATGGCTCAGTTGGGGACGCACTAACCTGCTGCTGTCGCTGCTCCATCACAGACGTCTGGGACCCCTCCGGTGTTCCTACCGGGGAACCATAATCCGCTGCGGCCTCCTGGCCTGGCTGGCACTCCGGAACGGGCAGGGCCTCCTCAGCCTCCTTCTCCTCCACCTCTCCATCGTGGGATCAGGTACAGCACTTTTGGGGCAGCCTCCGGTCGTCCTTCAGCCTTCTTCAGCAGGGACTTTGGAAAATCCAGTGATGGGGTGATGTCTGTGGGAGAGAACACTGCGTCCCACAGCAGCCGCTGTATCTGGGCACGCCAGCGTCTCTCAGTCTTCTCCAGGTCGGCATGACGCTGGATTAGTCTTCTGAGCTCCGCATTCTCTTTCTGCAGCTCCAGCATGGCAGGGTCAGTGTCCCGATCTGGGGAGCAGGGCCTGCGCTCCACCGCTCCACTGCATAGCTGCTCTTGTCCTTCTGCCACCTCGTCCCAGGCCAGACTGTAGGTTCCATCTGGAACAATCTGGTCTCTTCCGTGGAGGCGGGATTTGCGTCTCCTCCTCTTCGGATAGAGGATGAAGAGGAGGCGGATTTCTTTAGCAGTGGGGCAGGACCGCACATTGTAGTAGCATTTGGAGAGGGCGGCCATATCTTTCGCGCCTCAGGGGGGTACACGCCCACGAATGCACGCCCACCTTCTTCACCAGCGCCTCAGGGCGCCAACTTGGCGGTAAAATGGCGGTATTTGGCACCAAATGTAGCAAACAGTCTTTTTCACATAGAACAGTTCAATATAGGCACACAGGACTCACAATTGCAAGCTTTCGTATCCTGTTCGTGACGCCAAAGATTGAGTCGCACTTAGTACCAGGGCAATGGGGTACTCGGCACCGAGCCCATGAAAGTCTATAGGGTTTGTCACTGGCAGCGGGACTCGGTCCGTGGCCCTGGGCGCTCATACAATGGGGGGGAGATATTTACAAGGGATTATTAGGATAGTTCGTGACGCCACCTGTGGTTTCTGGTAAATTGTACCAGCGCTGCTGTAAGGTCTTCGCAGGGATGTTATGGGGCAGCTTGGTGGTAAGTCTCCCACAGGTGAGACTTGTCCCTGGAAGTCTATGGTGGTGAGGATGCAGGGTGTCGATAATAATTCAGTTGCACACAGTGCAGCTTCTTTTCATACCTTTTACTGGTAGATGGTTCATCAGATCCCGGGGAGCTGGTCGGGGTGGAGAGTGCACATTCGGGTAACAGCTGAGCAGGTTAGAGGCCTCCTTTACTTCCATATACTTGTGAGTCCAACCTGCCTGAAGCAAAGTTAACTCTGAATCTCCAGCTTTCTCAATAGCTGTACTGCCCGGCCAACATTGTGGTGGAGCCTTCTGAGTGATGAAACTAAGTCCTTACTTTTGCATGGGCCCCGCTCAAAGTCCCTGTTCCACCTGACTCCGGTTACGTATTGACACTTAGGGCTGCTCTCTGCGACCTGTAGTCCAGATGCCTCCGGTTTTCTATCACTAGACGTGAAGTACTAGCGATGCTTCGGACCCGGTGTCCGGCTATTTAGTGCAGGCAATCCAATACCTGTAGCACTTCTCTCTATCTTCTCCACTGCGCCCTTCGCCCTGCTTCCCGCTCTTAACATAAGCACTTGTGGCAGTTGTGGAAAATGTCAGCTTCCTCCAGAGCTCGCTGCAAAGCTCTCAGTTTCCTCCAAAGTCCAGACTGGACCGAGACTGAATGGCTGCTCTGTCCTTAGACAGAAGCTAACAGACTGAAGTTCGACTGAACACTCCTTCCTCAAGATCTGATCTTCTAATCTCAGACAGGAAACTATCTGGGGATGACTCACTCCTGAGCCACCCGGAGCTTGACTAACTGACTACACTGTCCGAAGACAGGAAACTGTCTGCTTCTTGCCACGTGTCACTCCCCCTTATATCTCAGATGGGCGTGTCTGAAAGTGTGAGTGACAGTGAATGAATATCAAGCGTTGCTGTTACCTTCCTGTGCACTCTCCTGGATTTTTATGTGTGCCTGCGTAGCTGGGCTACACATCATGATAGTATGATAGCTCCACAATTTGCACACAGTATGATGCCCCACAGTCCACACATACAGTATGTTGCCATCTCACACATTATGATTACCCCATGATTATATAATGCCACCAAACACCTCAGACACAGTATCTGCTCTCCTCACAGTGTGATGCCTCTACAGCTCCCCCAAACAGTTTAATGCCCTCCACAGCACCTCTTTACAGCATGTCCTCAAAGGTCCTCACAAAGTTTAACTCCACCACAATCTCCCACACAATAAGATGCCACCACAGCTCCCTCGCACAATATGTTTTGCCATCTCACACAGTATGATGCCCTCACAGTCCTTCCACACAGTGTAATGCCTCTACTGTCCCCACACATAGTATAGTGCCCTCCACAGCCCCTGTGTGATGTCCTTTTCACAATATAATGTCATTAGAATCCCCCATACAGTTTAATTCCCCCCACAATCAACCCACAGAGTATGATGCCCCCACAGCCCGCTCATATAATATGTTGCCATCTCACACACTATGATGCTCTGAAAGTCCCTCCACACAGTATAATGTCCCGACTGTCAACACACACACAGAATAATACCCACCACAGGTACTGTATGATGCCCCACACACAGTGTTATACCTTTCCAGGAACTCACAATTTATGACACCCAACAATGCCCCCTGCACACTATGATGCCCCTTCAGCCTCTCCACACATTATTTACCTCTGTAGCTCATATATGATCCCACGACACAGTGTATAATGTCTTTACATCTCCTTTCACAACATTATAGCTCCACAAACCCCACACAGTTTGTTGATCCCACAGCCCCCATACACAGTATAATGCATTCACAGCCTCCAAAACAATTCAATACCCTCACTGCACTCAAACACCTGTACTTTCACCAACAAGGTATAATGCGTTCACAACCTGTCCCACACAATATGATGGTACCATAGTATCCTCACATACACTGTTATGCCCAGGGGCGGACCACCAGTGTTGCGGATGTGGTGAAGAGGGCAATGATGAAGGTGATGGAGAGGGCATTGATGGGGTGATGGGAGAGAACAATAAGTTGGGTGGTGGAGAGGGCAATGATGGAGGTTGTGGTGGAGAACAATGATTGGGCTGGTGGAGAGGTCAATAATGGGTAGTGGTAGAGGGTAATGATGAAGGTGGTGGTGGACAGGGCAATGATGGAGGTGGTGGTAGAGAGGGCAATGATGGAGGTGGTGGAGAGTGCAATGATGGAGGTGGTGGAGAGGGCATTGATGGGATGGTGGGGAGAACAATAAGTTGGGGTGGGGGAGAGGGCAATTATGGAGGTGGTGGGGGAGATCAATGATTGGGCTGGTGGAGAGGGCAATGATGGAGGAGTTGGAGAGGACAATGATGGGTGGGGGAGGGGACCATGGTGTGGAGGATTTGGATGGGAGTAAGGGGGAATTATAATGGACTTATGAACAGGGAAGTGGAGGAGGACATTAGATATGGATGTAAACTGAATTGGGTGGTGGAGAAGGGTGCTAAACCCCTGATAGCACCCTCCTCCATCTCACAATTCATTGTGATGCTATCGGGGACTTAAAATTTATTGGGGAATAAGAGAAGAGGCAGTAAGGTACATAGGACACTTTATAATGAACTGAACAGTGGGATAAGACTCTGTCACAGACTTTTTTTTACGATTTGGGAGGTTGCGGAGGATGCTTACCCTGTTTCCCCGAAAATAAGACACCGTCTTATATTAATTCTTGCTACAAAATTTGCGCCATGTCTTATTTTTGGGGGGGGTGGCTTACTTTCTCAAGAAAAAGAATTGACATCATCCCGGTATCCACTGCACCCTCCCATCATCCCACATCATCCCATTGCAGCCTCCCATCATCCCGGTATCCCACTGCAGCCTCCCATCATCCCATTGCAGCCTCCCATCATCCCGGTATCCCACTGCAACCTCCCATCATCCCGGTATCCCACTGCAGCCTCCCATCATCCCGGTATCGTACTGCAGCCTCCCATTATCACAGTATCCCACTGCAGCCTCCCATGTGTGTACCATACACACACACACACACAAAATACACAGACACACACACACACTTTCACTTTCTTACTGGTTTCCTCCGCGGTGCTGCTTTCAGTGCTTTGGTGGTGCAGCAGCCCTGGGCCAATCAGAGCGCAGGAGCCCTGGGCCAATCAGAGCGCAGGAGCCCTGGGCCAATCAGAGTGAAGGAGCCCTGGGCCAATCACAGCCCAGGAACAATCAGAGGCTATGGATGATGTCAGCTGGCCCATGGTTCCTGCGCTGTGATTGGCGCAGGGCTCATGGGCGGAGATCCACACACAACTCCGAGGCTGTGATTAACTCCTGCAAAGAGCGCGGCTGCAGTGGAGGGCACCGGATAGCGGGAGCGAGATACAACTGCATGGCCCATGCACCGAACAAGGTATGCCTTATTTTTGGGGGTGCCTTATATTAACAGGCACAGTGCTCCCCCTAGCATGCCTTACTTTCAGAGGGCGCCCTTTTTTTGGGGAAACAGGGTAGTACCTTATGGCATCTTCTCCCACCCCAAATTCATTATGATGCTATCAAGGACTTATAATGAATGAAGGGTGGACACAGGACAGGGACTAAGGCTTTGCGCAAATGTTCAGAATCTGCAGGAGAAAATTATACTCCAAATATTAATGTGTTGGCAGGAAGAATGCTGCATAAAACACTTTTATTTTTTTCCACATTTTTTACATGATTTTGTTGTTTATTTCCCCATTCATTAGTATGGATGAAATAAACTGCAATTATTGACATTATGCAGATTTTAATATGTTGCAAATCTGCAAGGAAAAAAATAAGTAACGTGTGCATGAGACTTCAGGAATTTCATTCAGTTTGCATGTGATGTAAAATTTGTCATATTTTCCGTGTGCACATAGCCTTACAGTTAATTGGGGAGAGTCACAGAGACTGAATAATTTATATTATGGGGCAGCAAAGAATACAGTTAATGGGGGCACAGTGCTGCTTATCACTTTATTTTTTAATGTTGGGGTACATATCTGTATTTCATTGGGGGAGACACAAGTTTGTTTACAATATATGTTATCTTGTTATTTTCAGGGCTGCAACAATCATCATGACAAGACAAGTTGTGGCTTAAGGCAGGGCAGGTTCCAGGTTTTCGTGGGCCCCGGGCGAAAGAGTCTCAGTGGGCCCCTTTAACACATACAGCAATAGCACAAAAAGAGGACTTAAAAATCCTCCAAAAATTCAAAAAATACAACAAAAAGGCAGAGATGCTCACCTGCCCAGGCCTTCAAACAAATGCACTATCAGGATGCAGTGGACCCACGGCTTTAACCCCTTCACCCCCAAGGGTGGTTTGCACGTTAATGACCGGGCCAATTTTTACAATTCTGACCACTGTCTCTTTATGAGGTTATAACTCTGGAACGCTTCAACCGATCTTCGCGATTCTGAGATTGTTTTCTCATGACGTATTGTACTTCATGTTAGAAGTAAAATTTCTTCTATATAACTTGTGTTTATTTTTGAAAAAAAACGCAAATATGGCGAAAATTTTTAAAATTTTGCAATTTTCAAACTTTGAATTTTTATTCCCTTGAAACAGAGAAAAATATATCACACAAAATAGTTAAGAAATAACATTATCCACATGTCTACTTTACATCAGCACAATTTTGGAACCAAAATTTTTTTTGTTAGGAAGTTATAAGGGTTAAAAGTTGACCAGCGATTTCTCATTTTTACAACAAAATTTACAAAGCCATTTTTTTTAGGGACCACCTCATATTTGAAGTCACTTTGAGGGGTCTATATGGCAGAAAAAACCCAAAAGTGACACCATTCTAAAAACTGCACCCCTCAAGGTACTCAAAACCACATTCAAGAAGTTTATTAACCCTTCAGGTGCTTCACAGGAGCTGAAGCAACGTGGAAGGAAAAAATGAATATTTAACTTTTTAGCCACAAAAATGATCTTTTACAAACTTTTTTTTTATTTTCACAAGGGTAAAAGGAGAAAATGGACAGATAAGGTTGTTGTGCAATTTCTCCTGAGTACGCCAATACCCAATATGTGGGGGAAAACCACTGTTTGGGCACACGGCAGAGCTCGTAAGGGAAGGAGCGCCGTTTGACTTTTTCAAACTAAAATTGGCTGGAATTGAGATTGGACGCCATGTCGCGTTTGGAGAACCTCTGATGTGCCTAAACAGTGGAAACCCCCCACAAATGACCCCATTTTGGAAAAAAGACCCCCTAAGGAACTTATCTAGATCTTTGGTGAGCAATTTGAACCCCCAAGTGCTTCACACAAGTTTATAACGTAGAGCCGTAAAATTAAAAAATCATATTTTTTCCACAAAAATGATCTTTTCACCCCAATTTTTATTTTCCCAAAGGTAACAAGACTCCAAAAGTTATTGTGAAATTTGTCCTGAGTGTGCTGATACCCCATATGTGGGAGTAAACCACTGTTTGGGTGCATGGCAGAGTTTGGAAGGGAAGGAGCGCCGTTTGACTTTTTCAACGCAGAATTGGCTGGACGCCATGTCGTGTTTGGAGAGCTCCTGATCTGCCTAAACAGTGGAAACCCCCACAAATAACACCATTTTGGAAACTAGACCCCTCAAGGAACTTATCTAGATGTGTGGTGAGAACTTTGAACCCCCAGTGTTTCACTAAAGTTTATAACGTACAGCCGTAAAATAAAAAATCCTTTTTTTTTTTTACAAAAATGATTTTTTCGCCCCCAATATTTTATTTTCACAAGGGTAACAGGAGAAATTGGACCCCAAAAGTTGTTGTCCAATTTGTCCTGAGTACGCTGATACCCAATATGTGGGAGAAAACTACTGTATGGGCACACGTCGGGGCTCGTAAGGGAAGTAGTGACGTTTTGGATTGCAGACTTTGATGGAATGGTCTGGGGTTGTCATGTCGCATTTGGAGAGCCCCTGATGCACCTAAACAGTGGAAACCCCCCACAAGTGACCCCATTTTGGCAAATAGACCCCACAAGGAACTTATCTAGATGTGTGGTGAGCACTTTGAACCCCGAAGTGCTTCACAGAAGTTTATAATGTACAGCCGTAAAAATAAAAAATCTTTTTTTTTTTACAAAAATGATTTTTTTGCCCCCAATATTTTATTTTCACAAGTGTAACAGGATAAATTGGACCCCAAAAGTTGTTGTCCAATTTGTCCTGAGTACGCTGATACCCAATATGTGGGAGAAAACTACTGTATGGGCGCACGTCAGGGCTCGGAAGGGAAGTAGTGACGTTTTGGATTGCAGACTTTGATGGAATGGTCTGGGGTTGTCATGTCGCATTTGGAGAGCCCCTGATGCACCTAAACAGTGGAAACCCCCCACAAGTGACCCCATTTGGAAAATAGACCCCACAAGGAACTTATCTAGATGTGTGGTGAGCACTTTGAACCTCGAAGTGCTTCACAGAAGTTTATAATGTACAGCCGTAAAAATAAAAAATCTTTTTTTTTTACAAAAATGATTTTTTCGCCCCCAATATTTTATTTTCACAAGGGTAACAGGAGAAAGTGGACCCCAAAAGTTGTTGTCCAATTTGTCCTGAGTACGCTGATACCCAATATGTGGGAGAAAACTACTGTATGGGTACACGTTGGTGCTTGGAAGGGAAGTAGTGACGTTTTGGATTGCAGACTTTGATGGAATGGTCTGGGGGCGTCATGTCGCATTTGGAGAGCCCCTGATGCGCCTAAACAGTGGAAATCCCCAACAAGTGACCCCATTTTGGAAAATAGACCCCACAAGGAACTTATCTAGATGTGTGGTGAGCACTTTGAACCCTGTACTGCTTCACAGAAGTTTATAATGTACAGCCGTAAAAATAAAAAATATTTTTTTTTTTACAAAAATGATTTTTTCGCCCCCAATATTTTATTTTCACAAGGGTAACAGGAGAAATTGGACCCCAAAAGTTGTTGTCCAATTTGTCCTGAGTACGCTGATACCCAATATGTGGGAGAAAACTACTGTATGGGTACACGTTGGGGCTTGGAAGGGAAGTAGTGACGTTTTGGATTGCAGACTTTGATGGAATGGTCTGGGGGCATCATGTCGCATTCGGAGAGCCCCTGATGCGCCTAAACAGTGGAAATCCCCAACAAGTGACCCCATTTTGGAAAATATACCCCACAAGGAACTTATCTAGATGTGTGGTGAGCGCTATGAAGCCCCAAGTGCTTCACAGAAGTTTATAATGTACAGCCGTAAAAACAAAAAAATCATTTTTTTTTTTTACAAAAATGATATTTTCGCCCCCAGTTTTTTATTTTCCCAAGGGTAACAGAAGAAATAGGACAAATTGCACAATAACTCTTGGGGTCCAGAGTACGCTGATACCCCATATGTGGGGGTAAACTACTGTTTGGGCGCATGGCAGAGCTCAGAAGTGAAGGAGCACCGTTTGACTTTTTCAACGCAGAATTGGCTGGAATTGAGATCAGACGCCACGTTACATTTGGAGAGCCCCTGATGTGCCTAAACAGCGGAAACCCCCAAATTCTAACTCCAACCGTAACCCCAACACACCCCTAACCCTAGTCCCAACCCTAACCACAAACCTAACCCTAACACACCCCTAACCCTAATCCCAACCCTAACCCTAATCCTAACTTTAGCGCCAACCCTAACCCTAATGGGAAAATGGAAATAAATACATTTTTTTTATTTTATTATTTTTCCCTAACTAAGGGGGTGATAAAGGGGGGTTTGATTTACTATTTATAGCGGGTTTTTATGATTGGCAGCTGTTACGCTAAAAGACGCTTTTTATTGCAAAAAATAGTTTTTTGCTTCGCCACTTTTTGAGAGCTATAATTTTTGCATATTTTGGCCCACAGAGTCATGTGAGGTCTTTTTTTTTGCGGTACGAGTTGGCATTTTTATTGGTACCATTTTTGAGCATGTGACATTTTTTGATCGCTTTTTATTTAGATTTTTGGGAGGTTAAAATGAACAAAAATCAGCAATTCATGAATTTCTTTTGGGGGAGGCGTTTTTACCGTTCCGCGTGTGGTAAAATTGATAAAGCAGTTTTATTCTTCGGGTCAGTACGATTACGGCGATACCTCATTTATAACTTTTTTTATGTTTTGGCGCTTTTATAGAATAAAAACAATTTTTTATAGAATAAAAAATAATTATTTTTGCATCGCTTTATTCTGCGAGCTATAACTTTTTTTATTTTTTCGCTGATGATGCTGTATGGCAGCTAGTTTTTTGCGGGTCAAGATGACGTTTTCAGCGGTACCATCTTTATTTATATCAGTCGTTTTGATCGCGTGTTATTCCACTTTTTGTTCGGCAGTATGATGATAAAGCATTGATTTTTTGCTTCGTTTTTTTTTTTTTTTAAGGGGTTCACTAAAGGGGTTAACTAGTGGGACAGTTTTATAGGGGGGGTCGTTACGGACGTGGCGATACCAAATATTTGTACTTTTATTGTTTTGTTTTTTTTATTTACAGGAAGAAATGAATTTATTGGGAATATATTTTTTTTTTTTTAATTTATTTTGGAATTTTTTTTAAAACAGGTTTATTTTTATTTTTTTAACTTTTTTACTTTGTCCCAGGGTGGGACATCACTGTATTTTATCAGATCGCTGGTGTGACGGTGTGCACAGCATTCTGTCACACCAGCGATAGCACAGGCATAGCTGCAGGCTTCTCAGTGCCTGCTCTCAGCAGGCACTGAGGAAGCCGCCTCCCTGCAGGACCCGGCGGCCATCTTGGATCCGGTTCCTGGGAGGGAGGAAGCCCTCAGAACAGCGCGATCACATCGCGCTGGTCTGAGGGTCTCAGGGGAGCGCGCAGGGAGCCCCCTCCCTGCGCGATGCTCCCCTGTGCCCCCGGTACAACCGCGATCATGTTTGATCGCGGTGTGCCAGGGGTTAATGTTCCGGGAGCGGTCTGTGACCGCTCCTGACACACAGTCACGGGTGTCAGCTGTGATAATCAGCTGACACCCGGCGGCGATTAGCTGCGCTCTCCCCGGGAGCGCAGCTGATCGCCTATGACGTACTATCCCGTCCATGGTCAGATTGGCACGGGTTTCATGGACGGGATAGTATGTCTGATGTCAGAGAGGGGTTAAGATGACGGCAAAACCGGTGCAAGAATACCGATGAGACAACCGCTCACAACCTACCAATCCATAGAGGGGGCGGCTGCTTGGTATATTGATGCACAGTGAAGACTTGTATGCAGCACTGTTCACATTATGGAAATGCACAGCATCCAGTTAAACAGCCTAGTATTTACACCATTCTATTAGATCAGGCGGGCTGCCCAGCGCTATTAAGATGCATCCCATGTGAACAGACCACAGCTTACAAGACCAAATGGGATCCTCTCGCTTACAAGTAACTACACTATACAGCAATAGCACAAAAAGAGGACTTAAAAATCCTCCAAAAATTCAAAAAATTCTTGCACCTGTTTTGCCGTCATCTTAAAGACGTGGGTCCACTGCATCCAGTGCATTTTGTTTGAAGGCCTGGGCAGGTGAGCATCTCTGCCTTTTTGTTGTATTTTTTAATTTTTGGAGGATTTTTAAGTCCTCTTTTTGTGCTATTGCTGTATAGTGTAGTTACTTGTAAGCGTGAGGATCCGTGAAGTGGATTACAAGCTTACGTACTTTGGCCAAAATACCAACTAATACCTCACATTTTTGTATGTGTTTTTTGCACTTTATTTTACAGGGTGCGGGTTGGCCCATTTGGTCTTGTAAACTGTGGTCTGTTCACATGGGATGCATCTTAGCTCTGGGCAGCCCGCCTGATCTAATAGAAGGGTGTAAATACTAAGCTGTTTAACTGGATGCTGTGCATTGCCATAATGTGAACAGTGCTGCATGCAAGTCTTCATTGTGCATCAATATACCAAGCAGCCGCCCCCTCCATGGATTGGTAGGTTGTGAGCGGTTGTCTCATCGGTATTCTTGCACCTGTTTTGCCGTAATCTTAAAGACGTGGGTCCACTGCATCCTGTTAGTGCATTTGTTTGAAGGCCTGGGCAGGTGAGCATCTCTGCCTTTTTGTCCCTTTAACACATAAAACAATTCATGATGCACAGATACGGCAAAAAAATATAGGTATAGTACAATGTCAAATATTTCACTTCATACACTACATGAGTGATATCTATTGTAAATTCTACAATAGATCAGAAATTGGACAGTATATTCCTCCATACAGTATTATGGGCACCACATAGTGCTCCATACAGAATAATGAGCCCCATATATTGTTCCATACAGAATAATGGACCCCATATAATGCTCCATACAGTATAATGAGCCCCATATATTGTTCCATACAGTATATAATAGGCCACATACAGTATATTGCTCCATACAGAATAATGGACCCCATATAATGCTCCATACTGTATAATGGGCCCCATATATTGCTCCATACAGTATATAATAGGCCCCATATATTGCTCCATAAAGAATGAGCCCATGTATAGCTCAAAATAAACATACATTGCTTACATAAAGGGGCCCATATAATGTTCCATAAAGTATATGATGGACTCCATATAATGCTCCAGTATATGATGGGCCCATATAATGATCCATATATAATTGGCCCCATATATGATGCTCCAGTGTAGAATGGGCCCCATATACGATGCTTCAGTGTATAATGGGCCTCATACCAGTGTATGATGGTCCCTATATATAATGCTCCAAATATAAAAAAATACTATGAAATACTCACCTCTCCTCACTGGCCGCTGCTCTGCTCTCTTCCAGCTCTCTGTACTGTGACGGTTCAGGCAGAGGGAGCACAGACGTGACGTCATATCGTCCTCTGACCTGAACGTCACAGTCAGAAGACGCCACAGTGATGGAATGGGGAGAGGCAATAATCACAAATGACAGGGCCCTGAGCAAGCGGGGGGCCACTCACGGGAGTCGGCACTGGCACAGACACAGGGCCCCCATAGTGTGCCGATGTCCCTGACGTTGAGTGGGCCCCCCAGCCTGCTCAGGGACCCGGCACTTGCCCGGGTGCTGACGCCGGCCCTGGCTGAAGGTCTGACCAAATGGAGAAGAAACAGCAGAAAACTACTCTAACTACATGAGATGTCAGTGGTAAGTGCCAGGATGTAAATATTATTCTGTATCTGGACTGTGTGACTTGGAGTGATAATGTTATCTGTAAAATTCCTTATTCTACAATCTCACACTTGTGTGAAATGCCCGTGTGCTTCCAGATTTTTTTATCGGACAGCACACAGACTCAGAGTTTTATAGGTCCACTTACATATCTGAAAATTATGGATCAGAGAATGAGATCCGTGAAGGTCAGAGAATGTCGTCTTCTGATCTGATTTTGAGGATCAGAATAGGACATGCTCAATGCGTCTGTAAAAGCGTGCAGCACACTGACACTACACATGGAATGTAGGCTTATTATGTATAGCACAGTCCCTTAGTATATAATGTACTCACTATTATGTATAGCACAGTTCCTTAGTATATAGTGTATTCAGATATTATGTATAGGACACTCCCTTAGTATATACTGTACTCATTTATTATGTATAGCACAGTCCATTAGTACTGTATATAGTGTATTCACATTTATGCATAGCACAGTCCCTTAGTAAATAGTTTACTCGGTTATTATGTATAGCACAGTCCCTTAGTATATAGTGTATTCACTTATGTATAGCACAGTCACTTAGTATATAGCGTACTCACTTATTATGTATTGCATAATCCCTTAGTATAATAGTGTACTCACTTATGTATAGCACAGACGCTTAGTACACAGTGTACTCACTTATTAAATATAGCACATTATGTATAGCCCCATCCTTAGTTACATAGTTTCCTCTTTTATTATGTACTAGCTGAAGAGCCCGGCTTTGCCCAGGCATAGTAACTAACTGTGGTTAGTTATAACAAATTATAATGATTATCCGCCATCCCATAGTCCAGTGCCCATATACCCATCATACATATCCTCCATCCCATAGTCCAGTGCCCATATACCCATCACACATCCTCCATCCCATAGTCCTGTGTCCATATACCCATCATACATATCCTCCATCCCATAGTCCCATGCCCATACACCCATCATACATAAAATCCATCCCATAGTCCCATGCCCATACACCCATCATACATAAAATCCATTCCATAGTCCCGTGCCCATATACCCATCACACATCCTCTATCCCATAGTCCAGTGCCCATATACCCATCATACAATAATGTATGTAAAGCGCTGTGGAATTAATGGCACTATATAAGTAAGTAAAATTAAATAAATACATATCCTCCATCCCACAGTCCTGTGCCCATCAACCCATCACACATCCTCCATCCCATAGTCCTGTGCCCACGTACCCATCACACATCCTCTATCTCATAGTCCCGAGCCGGGTGGCGCTGAGCAGGGAGTTCCTGGAGATGTGCTGTTATGTAACCTGGCAGTGTGGCTCTGTGTGTGGCTCTGTGTGCAGCCGGTGATGATGCAATTTTCTACGCCAGTAACAATAGAGCTTGGTAGAAATAGAGGAGGGGGTGATTCATTTCTGTCATGGCTCTCTGCTCCTTGCTGGGGGGGAGACAATGGCTGGGAACTTATGGTCCTGGGGATGCTAGATTTCTCCCACCTGGCCAGTGTCTGCTGAGGTGTTATGGATTGGGAAAACTGTTGCTCATAGCAACCAATCAGAGCTCAGCTTTCATCTTTTAAACAGCTCTGGCGAAATGAAAGTGATTGGTTGCTATGGGCAACACAGGCAGTGTAACCTGTTGTGGTCAAGAAGATGTGCTTATGAAAGATATATATTAGATATTTATTATATATACAGTATACAGTACAGTCATGGCCAAAAGTTTTGAGAATGACACAAATATTATAATTTCACATGATCTGCTGCCCTCTGGTTTTTATGTGTGTTTGACAGATGTTTTTATCACAGACAGAAATATAATTGCAATAATATGAGTAACAAAAGCTTATATTGACAGTTAGAATGAGTTAATGCAGCAAGTCAATATTTGCAGTGTTGACCCTTCTTCTTCAGGACCTCTGCAATTCTCCCTGGCATGCTCTCAATCAACTTCTGGACCAAATCCTGACTGATAGCAGTCCATTCTTGCACAATCAATGCTTTCATTTTGTCAGAATTTTTAGGTTTTTGTTTGTCCACCCGTCTCTTGATGATTGACCACAAGTTCTCAATGGGATTAAGATCTGGGGAGTTTCCAGGCCCAAAATCTCTATGTTTTGTTCCCTGAGCCATTTAGTTATCACCTTTGCTTTATGGCAAGGTGCTCCATCATGCTGGAAAAGGCATTGTTGATGGCCAAACTGCTCTTGGAGGGTTGGGAGAAGTTGCTCTTGGAGGACATTCTGGTACCATTCTTTATTCATGGCTGTGTTTTTAGGCAAGACTGTGAGACAGCCGATTCCCTTGGCTGAGAAGCAACCCCACACATAAATGGTTTCAGGATGCTTAACAGTTGGCATGAGACAAGACTGGTGGTAGTGCTCACTTTGTCTTCTCTGAATGAGGCGTTTTCCTGATGTCCCAAACAATCGAAAAGGGGATTCATCAGAGAAAATAACTTTACCCCAGTCCTCAGCAGTCTACTGCCTGTACCTTTTGCAGAATATCAGTCTGTCCATGATGTTTTTTCTGGAGAGAAGTGGCTTCTTTGCTGCCCTCCTTGAGACCAGGCCTTGCTCCAAGAGTCTCCGCCTCACAGTGCGTGCAGATGCACTCACACCTGCCTGCTGCCATTCCTGAGCAAGCTCTGCACTGCTGGTAGCCCGATCCCGCAGCTGAAACACTTTTAAGAGACTGTCCTGGCGCTTGCTGGTCTTTCTTGGGCGCCCTGGAGCCTTTTTGGCAACAATGGAACCTCTCTCCTTGAAGTTCTTGATGATGCGATAGATTGTTGACTGAGGTGCAATCTTTCTAGCTGCGATACTCTTCCCTATTAGGCCATTTTTGTGCATTGCAATGATGACTGCACGTGTTTCTTTAGAGATAACCATGGTTAACAAAAGAGAAACAATGATCATAGAATCATAGAATCATAGAATGGTAGAGTTGGAAGGGACCTCCTGGGCCTTCTGGTCCAACCCCCTGCTCAAAGCAGGATTCTCTAAATCATCCCAGACAGATGTCTATCCAGCCTCTGTTTGAAGACTTCCATTGAAGGAGAACTCACCACCTCTTGTGGCAGCCTGTTCCACTCATTGATCACCCTAACTGTCAAAAAGTTTTTTCTAATATCTAATCTGTGTCTCCTCCCATTCAGTTTCATCCCATTGCTTCTAGTCTTTCCTTGTGCAAATGAGAATAAAGATGATCCTTCTACAATGTGACAGCCCTGAGATATTTGTAGACAGCTATTAAGTCTCCTCTCAGTCTTCTTTTTTTCAAGCTAAACATTCCCAAATCCTGCAACCGTTCCTCATAGGACATGGTTTGCAGACCGGTCACCATTCTGGTGGCTCTTCTCTGAACTTGCTCCAGTTTGTTGATGTCTTTTTTAAAATGTGGTGCCCAAAACTGGACACAGTATTCCAGATGAGGTCTGACCAAAGAGGAGTAGAGGGCAATAATGACCTCACGTGATCTAGACTGTATGCTTCTGTTGATACATCCTAGAATTGCATTTGCCTTTTTTGCTGCTGCATCACACTGTTGACTCATGTTAAGTCTGTGATCAATTAGTATACCCAAGTCTTTTTCACATGTGCTGTTACTTAGCCCTATTCCTCCCATTTTGTATATGCTTTTTTCATTTTTATTGCCCAGATGTAGTACTTTGCATTTTTCCCTGTTAAAATCCATTCTGTTAGTTGCTGCCCACTGCTCCAGTTTATGTATATCTTTTTGAATCCTCTCTCTCTCTTCTCTAGTATTAGCTACCCCTCCTAGCTTTGTGTCATCAGCAAATTTGATCAGTTTACCCTCAATTCCTTCATCTAAATCATTGATAAAGATGTTGAACAATACAGGGCCCAAAACAGAGCCTTGTGGTACCCCACTTGAGACATTCTTCCAACTGGATGTGCAGCCATTTACAACCACTCTTTGGGTCCGATCACTAAGCCAGTTATGAATCCACCTAACAGTTGCCTTGTCCATTCCATACTTAGTCATTTTTTCAATAAGGATTGTGTGAGATACTTTGTCAAATGCTTTGCTGAAGTCAAGATATACTATATCTACAGCATTTCCCTGATCCACCCAGTCAGTGATTCTGTCATAGAAGGAAATTAAGTTAGTCTGACATGACTTATTAGTTGCAAACCCATGCTGACTCTGTTTAATCACTTCATTCTTATCCAGGTACTTGCATACATGTTCTTTAATAATTTGTTCAAAGATCTTTCCTGGTATAGAAGTCAGACTCACCGGCCTGTAGTTCCCTGGGTCCACCTTCTTCCCCTTTTTGAAGATAGGAACAACATTTGCTCTTCTCCAGTCTTCTGGGACTTCTCCTGTTCTCCAAGAATTTTCAAAGATTATGGACAGTGGTTCAAGAATTTCTTCTGCTATCTCCTTCAGAACCCTGGGGTGTAATTCATCTGGACCTGGAGACTTGAATTCATTTATGTTAGCTAAGTGTTTCCTCACTGTCTTTCTGTTTATAGATATCCTGGATTCTTCTATTCCTTTAATAGGACAGTGAAGATCAGTTGATGTTACATTTCCTTTCTGAGAGAAAACAGATGCAAAATAGGAATTTAAAAGTTCAGCCTTCTCAACATCCTGACTTACCATTTCATCATTTTCATCCTGTAAAAATCCTATAGCATCTTTGACTTTTCTTTTACTTTTGACGTATCCCCAAAATCCTTTTTTGTTGCTTTTGACGTCACTTGCAAGCCTTAATTCATTGTCAGCTTTAGATAATCTGATTTGTGCCCTGCAGGTTCTGCAGACGGCATTATATTCTTCTTTAGATATGCCTCCCTCTTTCCATTTGATAAACATTTCTTTCTTCCTTTTTAGCATGTGTTTAAGTTCTATGTTCATCCATCCTGGTTTCCTTAAATGCTTCCCATTCTTCCCTCTTTTCGGAATTGTTAACGATTGTGCTTTGAGAATCTCATTTTTCAAGATTTTCCATCCTTCCTGGACATTTTTGTCCTTAAGGATATCCAGCCATTGGATCCCTCCAATTCTCTTTCTGAGTTCCTTAAAATCTGCCTTTCTGAAATCTAACCTTGACGTCTGAGTCTTCACAGGTCTTCCTCCTCTTGTTATCCAAAATTCTAAAATAGCATGGTCACTACCTCCTAGAGTCCCAGCCACTCTTACCTCCTCCACCATTTCCTCCCTGTTTATGAGTATTAGATCCAAGGTAGCAGATCCCCTTGTTTTCTCCATTACCTTTTGGAAGATAAAGTTGTCAGCAAGAGAGGATAAGAATTTCCTGGACCTGTTAGTTTTGCCTGAGAGAGATTCCCAACAAATGTCTGGATAGTTGAAATCTCCCATGACCACTATGTCATATTTTTTGGAGAACTTGGCCATTTGATGCATAAAGAGTTCATCCATATCTTCAGCTTGCACAGGCAGCCTGTAGTAAATGCCTACAATGGTGTCCTTTCCATTGTTCTGTCCTTGTATTCTTACCCAAACAGTTTCCACAGAACTCCCAGTCTTTGAAGCGTCAATCTCTGTGCAGATATACGCTTTTCTAACATACAATGCAACACCTCCTCCTCGTTTATCAAGTCTGTTTCTTGCAAATAAGTTGTATCCTTCTAGCCTTGTATTCCAATCATGTGTATCGTCCCACCAAGTCTCAGTGATTCCAATGACATCATATTTCTTCTCCTGCGTTAGTAGCTCCAGTTCTCCTTGTTTGTTGCCCATGCTTTGTGCATTCGTATAGAAACACTTTAGTTTGTGATTGGTTTCTCTTCCTTCAATATTTTTATTATGTAAATTTTTTTGTCTTTGTTCTTCCCCTTCACTTCTAATAGCAGAAATCTCAATAGTATTTGTCAAGTGTATGGCTTTTGCTGGGTTTTGCTTCCCTTCCCACATTGTTCTAATTTAAAGCTCTCCTGATGAGTGTAGCAAGGCGACTTCCAAATACATGTTTTCCAGTCTTCGTAAGGTGCACCCCATCTCTAGCAAGTAGTCCATCGTATAGGTAATTCACTCCGTGATCCAGAAATCCAAATCCTTGCTGACGGCACCATCGACGTAGCCAGTTGTTCACCTGCAGAATCTTATTCCACCTCCTTGTTCCATGGCCATCCACTGGAGGATGGAAGAGAAGACCACCTGCGCTCCCAGTTCTTTCACTTTCTTACCTAAGTTTTCAAAGTCACTGCAGATGGTTTCCAGGTCGTTTCTAGCGGTGTCATTTGTCCCCACATGTATTAGCAGGAATGGGTAGTCATCTTTAGGTCTGAAGAGTCCTGATATCCTGTCAGACACATCTTTAATTTTTGCACCTGGAAGACAGCACATTTCTCTTGAGGTTATATCCGGTCTGCAGATAGCAGCCTCTGTTCCTCTCAACAGGGAATCGCCCATGACAACAACTCTCCGTTTCTTCTTCACAACAGTTTTCTTTCTCCATTCAGGAGGACTCTGAGGGCGTACAAGGTTGTTTGTGGGCAAAGTCTTATCCTGATGTATTTCTTCATCGTTCTCCTGTGTAAGAGCCTGGTATTGGTTCCTGAGCAGAATTGGTGCTGACTGCCTCCTGATCCTCCTGCTTCTCTGGGTCACATGCTTCCATTCCTCTGTTTCTTCAGTTGCACTTCGAATTTCTTCTCTTTCTGTACCATGAAGAGATAATTCTGCTCTGTCTAAGAACTCTTCACCTTCCTTAATGGTCTTCAATGTAGATAACCTCTCTTCCAGATTTTGCAACTTTTCCTCCAACAGGGACACAAGCTTGCATTTCTGGCATGTGAAGTTTGGCTTTTCCACTGGTAAGTCTATGAACATGTAGCAAGAAATGCAGCTCACCACATGGCTCCTAGCCTCTTCCATGTTCTTATTGTTCAAGAGATAATCAAGCGGTGAAATATAAGCCAAAACTCGCATGCCGCTAGGCGCGCGGTTTACTGATGTCCTCCTTTCAGCTGCAACAGCCAAAATCCAGTGTTCCTTGAGCTCGCGGAGACTCTTCACTTATCCCAGAAGGCACTGGGAATATGCAAATTATCTCCTCGGGACTCCTCCCCTGGTTTACTGATGTCCTCCTTTCAGCTGCAACAGCCAAAATCCAGTGTTCCTTGAGCTCGCGGAGACTCTTCACTTATCCCAGAAGGCACTGGGAATATGCAAATTATCTCCTCGGGACTCCTCCCCTGGTTTACTGATGTCCTCCTTTCAGCTGCAACAGCCAAAATCCAGTGTTCCTTGAGCTCGCAGAGACTCTTCACTTATCCCAGAAGGCACTGGGAATATGCAAATTATCTCCTCGGGACTCCTCCCCTGGTTTACTGATGTCCTCCTTTCAGCTGCAACAGCCAAAATCCAGTGTTCCTTGAGCTCGCGGAGACTCTTCACTTATCCCAGAAGGCACTGGGAATATGCAAATTATCTCCTCGGACTCCTCCCCTGGTTTACTGATGTCCTCCTTTCAGCTGCAACAGCCAAAATCCAGTGTTCCTTGAGCTCGCGGAGACTCTTCACTTATCCCAGAAGGCACTGGGAATATGCAAACTATCTCCTCGGGACTCCTCCCCTGGTTTTGATGCCAAGCACCAGCCTCCTTTTAAAGTGTCCAGTGGTGTCATTCTTACTTAATCATGACGGATTGATCTCCAGCCATGTCCTCATCAACACCCACACCTGTGTTAATGGAGCAATCACTGAAAAGAGGTTAGCTGGTCCTTTTAAGGCATGGCTGCAATGATGTTGAAATGTGTTTTGGGGGATAAAGTTCGTTTTCTAGCCAAATATTGACTTTGTAAGTAATTGCTGTTAAGCTGATCACTCTTTAACATTCTGGAGTATATGCAAATTGCAATTAGAAAAAGTGAAGCAGTAGACTTTGTAAAAATTAATATTTGTGTCATTCTCAAAACTTTTGTCCATGACTGTATATATATACAGCTCTGACAAAAATTAAGATACCAATACATCAAAACCCTGTCATGGGCAGCCCATTCTCCAGACCTGAACCCCATTGAAAACATCTGGAATGTGATCAAGAGGATGATGGATAGTTACAAGCCATCAAACAAAGAACTGCTTAAATTTTTGCGTCAGAAGCAGTGTGAAAGACTGGTGGAAAGCATGCCAAGACACATGAAAGCTGATTATTCCACAAAATATTGATTTCAAAACTCTTCCTGAGTTAAAAGTTAGTATTGTTTTTCTAAATGATTATGAACTTGTTTTCTTTGCATTATTTGAGGTCTGAAAGCACTGAGTTTTTTAAAAAATGTTGACCATTTTTCTTTGTCAGAAAAAAATACAAAATGTATTGCTTGGAAATTTGGTGACATGTACTCAGAAGTTTATAGACTAAAAGAACAATTTACATTTTACTCAAAAATATATATATTAGATATTTATTATATGGGGATTTATGTGTGGAGTGAGTGTGGCTATGCAGAGTGGACAGGGCTATGTGGAGTGGGCATGGCTCTATACACACATACTGTTATGGTTACGAAACACACTAAATAGAATATTTAATAAAGGGCGTTTGCAACCAGGGGTCCACTGTGCAGAGATGGGAAACTGCAGCTAATGTGCACAATGGTGAACTAAGGTAGCGATCTCCTACAACACACGGGGTTAAACGTCACCCTGTGTGGAGTAAGCACAGGTCTGCCTGTTCTGATAACTTCTCAGACAGGAGAGCACCGGCCAGGGGAACCAACTCGGCACACTGCTGAGTGGCAGCAAAAACAAAGCTAACTTAGAGCACCACGGGGTGGTGCAAAACAAGAGCACAAGCTCTACTGACCGCAGAGTGGTACCAAAAAGTGGGTGCCAGAGCATGTGGGTTGACTGTGCCCTGTAAACAGCCCATGCTAAGCAGCACACGTGGCCAATACAGGCACTAGGTCAAGCTGAGTAAAAATCTACCTCTCTAGGTAAAGTTAGACGTTCACACGCCAACAGAGCGGCAGAGTCTTGGCCCATACACACGTATAAACAGAGTGGTAGCGTATCCACTCACATACACAAACACAAATGATCTATATGAGCCGACAGGCATGCCAAAGATCCTTTTATAGACTACGCCTAAGTCCAGCCAGACAGGACCTGGCTTGCTGGCCGATCCAGAGGCGGCACAGGGCCTGAACAGCTGATGGCCGACCACCAATGAGAGGTCACCTCACGAGCATGCTCAGTAGCGTGAATCCTCGACTTAGTCTCAGGAAAGGCTGCTCAGCGCTGTCTATTGCTAGTTATCATAGCTGAACCTTGAGAGATAAGGGTAACAATACGCACAGCCCGGGTCTGAGCAAGACGCCGAGACCAACGTCTCTGCTGAGCAGCATCTATTGCGGTCGGAACCGAATGGGAGACCGCAGGAGAAGACAAGGCTTGGGATCCACCCTGTGCAGGGGGAGAATCCCGACACCTAACATTAACCCCCCTAGCATCCCACTCCCTGTGAGCCTGATCACGCTCAAAGGCCATAATAAGCTGAGAGGCACAGATGTGCTCAACCGGCTCCCAGGTCCAATCCTCCTGTCCATGACCCTTCCAATCCACCAGAAGAAAATTTTTGCCACGCACCACATTGGCACCGACAATAGCGTTCACCTCAAAATTGTCAAAGGACGTACCCAACGTCCCTGCAGATGACTCAGAAAACCGAACATGTGAACGGGTTTCAAGAAGCACACGTGAAAGGTGTCGTGATATTCAAGCGCAGCGGAAGGGACAGGCGATACACTACCGGATTAACCTGCTCAAGGACTTTAAAAGAACCTAGATAACGGGGAGCAAACTTAGTGGACTCTACGTGCAGCTTGATGTTATGAGCAGAAAGCCACACTAAGTCGCCGGGGGCGAAGACAGGAGCGGGGCAGCGATGCTCATCATCAGACACCCTCATTCTCTCCTTTGAGGCCTTAATGGCATTGTGAGTTCAGTCCCAGATATCCCGAGCCGCAACAGCCCAGTCTACCACTCTAGTGTCGGAACATGGGAACTTGAACACGTGGATGTTGACCATAATTGAGGAGGAACGGTGTCTGCCCCGTAGAGTTGGTGACAGCGTTATTGAGGGCAAATTCTGCCCATGGCAGCAAGATGCCCAGTCATCATGCCTGGCAGAAACAAAATGTTATAAATACGTGGCAAGAGTCTGATTGGCCCTCTCTACCAATCCGTTCGTCTCGGGATGATATGCGGAAGAGAGATTAAGCTCAATACTGAGCAACTGACAAAGCTCTCTCCTGAACCGAGAAGCGAACTGGGGACCTCGGTCACTGACTAACTTGTCAGACATGCCATGTAGACGAAAGACGTGCTTTATGAAAAGCGCAGTAAACGCCTTTGCCGACGGAACCCGCGGAAAAGGGACTAAATGAACCATCTTAGAGAAATGGTCGGTGACCATCCAGATGACCGTATTATTGCGAGACTTGGGCAATCCCATGATAAAGTCCATTCCAACCATCTCCCAGGGCCTGTCTGCCAACGGCATAGGATATAACAAGCCTGCGGGCCTCTGTCAGGATGGTCGAATTTTGGCACAGGAGACACGCCTGAACATAGTCACTAACATCCTCGACATCTGTGGCCACCAACAGCTCAGATGTCCTTTTGATCCCGAAATGTCCATCTAACCTAGACTTGTGAGCCCAAGAGAGAACCTCCGGCCGCAGATTAGGTGGCACCAGAGTCTTGCCCGGAGGCTCCGATTCTAGCAAAACCAGAGCCACCGTTCGGATACTTCAGATTCTTCTACCCAGAGAGAACATGAAGGGTGAAATTAAATCGGGAAAATAATAGGGACCATCTGGCCTGGTGAGAATTTAACCGCTGGGCCGTCTGCAGATGCAGCAGATTTTTGTGGTCAATAAGCATCTGGAAAGGGAAACGAGCCCCTTCTAGGAGATGTCTCCACTCAGAGAAGGCCAACTTCATGGCTAATAACTCCCTGTCCCCAATAGAATAATTCTCTGCCGGTGTGAAGGACTTAGAGAAGAAGAAACATGGATGTTTATGCCCTTGAGCATCCTTCTGGTACAGGACTGCAACAGCATCACAGAAGAAGCATCCACCTCTAGTATGAAAGGCTTATCAACATCTGGGCAATGTAACACGGGAGCCCTAGCGAAATGTGACTTCACAGATGAAAATGCC
>JARQOD010004719.1:0-52740 GCA_033576555.1 Oophaga sylvatica
ATGATTCTATGTCTTTGGCTATTCAAATTGACAGACGTTTGCATGAGCGCAGAGATATGCGTGAGATTGTGTTGCCTTGTTAGCCAGCTCCTGAGCCCATGCAGTGTAATGGAGTGACTTCTGGGGCTCAGCGTCATGAGTTTCGTAAGAGCAATAGGCTATGTTTCTACTGTGGTGACGCTTCCCATGCTATTTCTGTCTGCCCTAAGCGGGGAAGACGTTTTGCACGCTCAGTTGTCTTGGGTAGTGTTCAGACTAAATGTCTGTTGACTGTTACCCTGATTTGCTCCCTGTCCACATTTTCTGCTCAGGATTTTGTTGATTCAGGAGCAGCTATTAACCTGATGGATTTTGACTTTGCCAAACGTTGTGGGTTTCCCATGATACTCCTGCGGAAGTCTATTCCCCTACTGGGCATCGATTCTACCCCTTTGGCGGAGAATAAACTCCAGTTTTCTACTCAGGTGATAATGAGGGTTGAACCAGATCATCAGGAGAGTTGCAAATTTCTGGTGCTGCATAATCTGCATGACATTATTGTACTAGGTTTCCCTTGGTTACAGTCTCATAATCCTGTTTTGGATTGGAAATCTGTGTCTGTGACCAGTTGGGGCTGCCAATGTGTTAATGCCGACACTCCTGTTTTTTCTACCTCTCCCCAGTCTCAGGATGTCCCTGACATTTTGACTGATTTTTCTGATGTGTTTAGTGAAAGTAAATCTGCATCCTTGCCCCCTCACAGGAGCTATGATTGCGCTATTGAATTAGTGCCTGGTGGTAAATTTCCTAAAGGTCGCCTTTTTAATTTATCTGTACCTGAACATGATGCTATGCGACCTTATATCAAGGAGTCATTGGCGAAGGGTCATATCAGACCATCCTCTTCACCCTTGGGTGCCGATTTTTTCTTTGCGGCCAAAAAGGATGGTTCATTGAGGCCGTGTATTGATTATTGCCTCCTGAATAAGATCACTGTTAAATATCAATATCCATTACCTTTGATTTCTGACCTGTTTTCCAGAGTGAAAAGTGCTAGTTGGTTTACCAAGCTTGACCTCAGGGGGGCGTATAACCTTATTCGCATTAAGCACGGGGATGAATGGAAGATGGCATTTAATACCCCAGAGGGGCATTTTGAGTACCTAGTGATGCCTTTTATGGCTTACTAATGCCCCTTTCGTCTTCCAATTCTTCATGAATATTTTCAGGGATTTTGTGGATACATTTCTGATTGTTTATTTGGATGATATCTTGATTTTTTCCAATGACTGGGACTCTCATGTGAAACATGTTCAGACTGTGTTCCAAATTTTGAGAGAGAATGCTCTGTATGTGAAGGGATCAAAGTGTCTTTTTGGCGTACAGAAGATCTCATTTCTGGGATTCATTTTGTCTCCATCTGTTATTGAAATGGACCCGGTCAAGGTTCAGGCCATCTGTGATTGGGTTCAACCTACTTCATTGAAGGCTCTTCAGAGATTCTTGGGTTTTGCCAATTTTTATCGTAAATGTATTGGTAATTTCTCTGGTATTGTTAAACCATTGACTGATTTGACCAAAAAGGGTTCCGATGTGGTGAATTGGCCTCCTGAGGCAGTTTCTGCGTTTCAGGAAGTTAAGCAGAGATTCATTTCTGCTCCTGTTCTATGGCAGCCTGATGTTTCTCTGCCGTTTTAGGTGGAGATTGATGCCTCTGAGATTGAGGCAGGTGCCGTTTTGTCCCAAAGGGATCCAGAGACCTCTAAGAGTAACCCTTGTGCCTTTTTCTCTCAAAAATTTTCTCCAACTGAACGTAATTATGACGTGGGTAATCAGGAGTTATTGGCCATGAAGTGGGCCTTTGAAGAGTGGAGACATTAGCTGGAAGGAGCCAAACATCAGGTGGTGGTCCTCACGGACCATAAGTACCTGGTTTATCTCGAATCAGCCAAGCGACTTAATCCTAGACAGGCCAGGTGGGCCTTGTTTTCACACGTTTTAATTTTGTGGTTTCTTTTCTTCCTGGCACTAAGAATGTCAAGGCGGATGCCCTCTCGAGGAGTTTCTTTGCAGATTCTCCTGAGTTATCTGATCCTGCTGTTATTTTGAAAGAGGGTGTGATTTTTTCCGCCATTTCGCCCAATTTGAGACTGGCTCTGGAAGGGTGTCAGGAGGATAAACCTGAGCGCTGCCCTGTTGGGAAGTTGTTTGTTCCAGACCAGTGGAAAAAGAGTGTGATGTCTGAGATTCATTGTTCCGCGTTGGCTGGTCATCCCGGGATTTTTGGTACCAGAGACTTGGTGAGTCGCTTCTTTTGGTGGCCTACTTTGTCTCGTGACGTCAGGGAATTTGTGCAGTCCTGTGGTACTTGTTCTCATTCCAAGCCTTGCTCTCGTTCTAGTGGTTTGTTAATGTCATTACTAGTGTTGAGCATTCCGATACCGCAAGTATCGGGTATCGGCCGATATTCGCGTTATCGGAATTCCGATACTTAATTCCGATACTTTTTCCATATCGTATACCGGAATCGGAAGTTCCCATAATTCTTTGAGAGGCAATGTGATTTTAGTCAGCCAATGAGGAATCCTACGAAGTGTGGGCACATCCTGTGATGCTGCGGTCATCTTAACTAATGGCATGGCTGTGATTGGCTGCTGAAATGATGTCAGAATGCACTATAAAAGGCGCCGCCGCCATTTTAGCGTCACTGTGCTGTGAACTCAGTAAGGGACAGAACGCTACTCTGCTCACTCTGAGGGACAGTTAGATATTGCGATTTTGTGTACTACTGTGCTTGAGGCAGGCTAGTTTACCAACCGCTGTGTAAAGCTTCATTTTGCCAGTGTTGTTTTAACAGCTCTGTGCAAGGTGTGTGTGTGACAGTGCAGGTGACGCTGCAGTTTGCTCTGCATCCACCGCTGTTTGTAGGCATCTGCACGTGTCCCTTTTTTTTTTTTTTTTTTTTTTTTTTTTATTTTATTTAGTGGAATTGGTGCAGCTCCATTATATTAGAAAAAAATCAAATCTATTAGTGTGACGTGCTTCCATCCGTATACAATACATTGGTTGCAAACACTATAGAAGTACAGAAAGGAGCTTTTCACAGATTGTGGACAGTTGTGTTTCAGTGTTCACTTCAGTCTGTGTTTTTTACTTTTTTGAGTGCAGATCACGCTCCAGTTACATGTTCAAGCACTGCTGCTTGTACTCTGCTGAGCGTGTCTCAGTGGCTCATCCTTTTCATTTATCTCCAATTGGTTCTGCTACATTCCATTTAAAATAAATCTAATCTATTAGTGTGACGCGCTTCCATCCGTATACAATACATTGGTTGCAAACACTATAGAAGTACAGAAAGGAGCTTTTCACAGATTGTGGACAGTTGTGTTTCAGTGTTCACTTCAGTCTGTGTTTTTTACTTTTTTGAGTGCAGATCACGCTCCAGTTACATGTTCAAGCACTGCTGCTTGTACTCTGCTGAGCGTGTCTCAGTGGCTCATCCTTTTCATTTATCTCCAATTGGTTCTGCTACATTCCATTTAAAATAAATCTAATCTATTAGTGTGACGCGCTTCCATCCGTATACAATACATTGGTTGCAAACACTATAGAAGTACAGAAAGGAGCTTTTCACAGATTGTGGACAGCTGTGTTTCAGTGTTCACTTCAGTCTGTGTTTTTTACTTTTTTGAGTGCAGATCACGCTCCAGTTACATGTTCAAGCACTGCTGCTTGTACTCTGCTGAGCGTGTCTCAGTGGCTCATCCTTTTCATTTATCTCCAATTGGTTCTGCTACATTCCATTTAAAATAAATCTAATCTATTAGTGTGACGCGCTTCCATCCGTATACAATACATTGGTTGCAAACACTATAGAAGTACAGAAAGGAGCTTTTCACAGATTGTGGACAGTTGTGTTTCAGTGTTCACTTCAGTCTGTGTTTTTTACTTTTTTGAGTGCAGATCACGCTCCAGTTACATGTTCAAGCACTGCTGCTTGTACTCTGCTGAGCGTGTCTCAGTGGCTCATCCTTTTCATTTATCTCCAATTGGTTCTGCTACATTCCATTTAAAATAAATCTAATCTATTAGTGTGACGCGCTTCCATCCGTATACAATACATTGGTTGCAAACACTATAGAAGTACAGAAAGGAGCTTTTCACAGATTGTGGACAGTTGTGTTTCAGTGTTCACTTCAGTCTGTGTTTTTTACTTTTTTGAGTGCAGATCACGCTCCAGTTACATGTTCAAGCACTGCTGCTTGTACTCTGCTGAGCGTGTCTCAGTGGCTCATCCTTTTCATTTATCTCCAATTGGTTCTGCTACATTCCATTTAAAATAAATCTAATCTATTAGTGTGACGCGCTTCCATCCGTATACAATACATTGGTTGCAAACACTATAGAAGTACAGAAAGGAGCTTTTCACAGATTGTGGACAGTTGTGTTTCAGTGTTCACTTCAGTCTGTGTTTTTTACTTTTTTGAGTGCAGATCACGCTCCAGTTACATGTTCAAGCACTGCTGCTTGTACTCTGCTGAGCGTGTCTCAGTGGCTCATCCTTTTCATTTATCTCCAATTGGTTCTGCTACATTCCATTTAAAATAAATCTAATCTATTAGTGTGACGCGCTTCCACCCGTATACAATACATTGGTTGCAAACAATATAGAAGTACACAAACGGGCCTTTCACAGCTACTGAACATGGGTTTTTAATTTTTAACTAAAATATGTATTTTTTCAAATGACACAAATATAAGTAATGTTGAAGAGGAATAGTCCTACATCCATTGTTTGCACAATATTACAGGTGTACATCATGTCCCTTAATCAACAATGTATTATTATATTTACTTGTATGCTTTTATTTAAAAGCCAAGAACACAGAAGGATAACCTTCGCACTGCAGCTGTTGTCAAAGTTCAACCCACATTATGCACTTCCAACATTGCAGCATTTGAGGCATGATGTGAGTTGGATTGGTCAAAGTTATGGAGTGAGAAGGTTCACCATCAGTACCCTATAGCATAAGTATGCTTTTGTGTTAGCATTTGTGTTAGACATGTGGATATCTGCCATAATATGTCACAATTATTTAGTTACAGATTTGTTACCAACACTAATCATTGAATGGTTTTAAATTTGACGTTTCACTTGTTTACAGCTTAGAAATAAGGGTGTAGCCTGATATCTATGTGTAGCACTAGCCACTTTAACATGTCATGTTTTTTTAAACATGTGTAGCTAGGTAGCAGTAATTTTTGCCGGACACACAGCAGGGGAACAGCAGGCGTTACTGAACCCCACTATCACTATAGCTTGTGTATTGGTCTGTGGACACGACACTTCTGAGCAGCAACTGGCAGTGTTGTAGCCCAGGGAGTATAGCTCAGGTGGTAGAAAGATGAACATAACAGGAGACATGGAAAACGTTGTCAACCAGTTAGTTAATCTGAAACCGGACAGGCAAATTCAGGCGAGATCCATGCCTAGTTCATTTTCAGAAAAGTAAGCCGTTCTACATTATCGTAGGATAGTCGCATGCAACGGTCTGTTAGTACACCACCTGCAGCAGTAAAGACGCGCTCCGATAATACACTGCCAGCAGATCAAGCCAGCACCTCCAATGCATACTGGCTAAGCTCTGGCCATGTATCCAGCTTAGAGACACAAAACTTGAATGGGGAAGAGCCATCTGGGAGAACACTGAGAGGGCAAGACATGTAGTCTGTCACCATCTTACGGAAATGTTGCCTCCTGCTGACTGGAGCCGTCTCGGATGGTGTAGACATTGGTGGCGCTGCCACAAAACTTCGACACATTTGGAACATACTGTTCTTGCCCTGTGCAGAGGCGCTGCTTGTGCTCCCTCTTGTTGCAGAGCTGTCTCCACTGCCTCGACGCACAGAGCTGCTTTGTAAATCAGTAGCAGCAGCAGTGCTCTCGGCTGGAATGGAGAACATTATGGATTGCACCAGTGTGTCTTGGTACTTCCGCATTTTACGCTCCCGGTTCAACGGTGTGATGAGGCTTTGTAAGTTGTCCCGGTAGCGAGGGTCTAGGAGGGTGTACACCCAATAATCAGACGTGGTGTGAATGTGTTCGATGCGGCGGTCGTTTCTCAGCCACTGCAGCATGAAATCAACCATGTGCTGCAGACTCCCAACTGGCCAAGAAACGTTGTCCCCTGCAAGAGGCGTCATCTCCGCCTGCTGTGCATCACCCCACCCTTGGTCTACATACTGACTAGAGCATTGTCTACCTCCCTCTGGAGCGATGTCTTCCTCCTCCATTGACTCCTCCTCATCCTCCTCACAAAGTCCTTCAAATACATATAAATTTACAAAATTTAAAACTCAAAATTTAAAAACTTTGTATCATAATTCTGTAACATCAGTTTATGGAAACACAATAGCATTACAAAAGGATAGACAAAAAATGTACATTATGTGCTTTGTAAATACATTAAAAGTTTGTAATGGTTATGAAAATATAGACAGCGACTCTGGAGGTTCAATTGTTGATACAGCATGGTACTTTGAAAGTCCTCCAGCCCTTTGTGAGGAACCACGTTGCGCTGACTGTCCAGAAGGTGATGGAATTTGTGACTCCTCATCCTCCACCTCTTCCAAAACCTCATGCCTTAGTGCTTGCAGTGTTTTTTGAAGCAGGCAGATAAGGGGGACAGTCAGGCTGACTAGTGCATCATCTGCACTCGCCATCCGCGTTGACTCATCAAACGCACGCAAAACGTGGCAGATATCCTTCATAGAGTTATTCGCCACTCATTACACTGGCAGTGGCTGCCCATTCATTATAGGATCCAATTCTAATTACTGGTTCTCACCAACATAGCTCTCCACAGCGCAGCACCCCCCTACATCTCCTCCCTTATTTATATTTATCGGCCTAACCGACTGCTGCACTCTGCAAACGACCTTCGACTAACCTCTGCACTAATCCGTACCTCCCACTCCCAACTCCAAGACTTCACCCGCGCTGCGCCAATCCTCTGGAATGCTCTACCCCAAGAAATTAGGACTATCCGCAATTTGGATGGTTTCAGGCGCTCCCTCAAAACACATTTGTTCACAGTGGCCTATCACATTCACTAATCAAAGTCATTCTATGTGTAATTCTGTGTGTGTAGCCCATTCACTATCTCCATGCATCCCTCACTTCCTTAAAATGGCTGGACCATCATTGTAAAAACACCATTGTATATAAACACCTGTACTTTGTATCTCCCACACCTCATTGTAGATTGTAAGCTTTCACCAGCAGGGGCGGCTGATTTTGCTTTAATTATTGTATTGTTAACGTTGTTACTTATGACTCGTGTTTTGAAACTGTTAAACTGTAAAGCACTGCGGAATATTATGGCGCTATATAAATAAATAATATTATTATTCTTATTATAGAGGCCCACTCAGTAGTGGTGAAGTGTGAACGCCGCAAATTGCGAGTTGACTGCGCCTGATGCAGCTGATACTCCATTACTGTTGGCTGCTGCTCACACAACCGCTCCAACATATGTAACGAGGAATTCCACCTGGTGGGTACGTCACATATAATGCGATGTTCATGAAGGTGAAATCTGCGTTGCAGAGCTGCAATCAGCGATCTGGCCATGCTGGAACGTCGCAAGTGAGCGCACTCTAGGCGGACCTTGTGCAGCAGTGCATCAAGATCCGGATAGTCCCTCAAAAAACTCTGCACGACCAAGTTGAGCACATATGACAGACATGGTATGTGAGTGAGGTTGCCAAGGCCCAGAGCTGACACCAGATTTCGGCCATTGTCACACACTACCAAGCCTGCCTGTAGATTCTCTTCCAAAAACCACACGTCGCTCTCCTGCTTTATGGCATTACAGAGCTCCTGCGCTGTGTGGCTAAGATTCCCCATGGAAATTAATTTCAGGATGGCCTGTTGACATTTGGACACGGCTGTGCTCATATCGGTCGCAACAGGTAAACGTTCACGGGTCCATGTGGAGGTAGACCGTGACGGCTCCTGCAGCGATGATTCTGAGGAACTGGAATAGGAGGAGGAATCAATGTGTACAGACTTGATTCCTGCAATCCTTGGAGTTGGCAGAACACGTACAGCGCCACTCGCAAGATCAGTACCCGGCTGCACAACATTGACCCAATGGGCAGTGAGGGAAAGGTATTGTCCCTGGCCATGGGTGTTAGAACCCTCTTGTTAGGTTTTGTTTCAGTTTGCTGGTCACATGACCTTTTTTCCCTATTTAGTCTGGCTCCGCCCTTCTGGCTTTGCTTGACTTCATTGTATTATCTACTGTTAAGCTAGCCGGGTGCTTAGGTGCCTTAATCTGTGAGTTTTGCTTGATGTTAGGATCACAAAGTATTTATTTTTCTGTTTAATTATCCATGCTACAATTTATGTTAGGACTAGGAGGTGTCCACCTTTTCCCCAGTCCCTAGATCTTGTAGGGATTACTCCCTCGCAACTATAGGTCTTCGTTCACACTAGATGAGGACTTTAGCGGGTCTGGTCGCAGGATCAGGTTCCCCGTTACATCGTAGGGATTCAGCTTAGTTGTATTGTAGGGACAGAATTCCCTTCTTTCCTTACTGGTTGTAGCAGATCATAACAATGGGTACTGGTCCACGCATCGGTGGTCAGGTGGACCTTGCTACTGAGGGCTTTTAGTAGCGCATGTTTAATTTTTCCCTCAACATGCTTTTGCAGACCAGGGACGGCTTGCCTGCTGAAATGAAATCGGCTTGGCACATTGTATTGTGGGATTGACAATGATATTCAGTTACGGAAACTGTCTGTCTCCACCAGCCTGAATCACAGCATTTCAAGGGACAGGAGTTTTGCAATGCCAGCATTCAGAGCCTGTGCTCGTGCATGGTTTGCGGAGTATGGCCGTCTTTTATCCCATGCCTGTGCTACCGCTGGCTGTTTTGTGGCCTGGGAGTGTGAGGATGACAGGGAACTTGCTGCTGTGTGTGGAATAACAGTTTGTCTCTGGACAACAGTGGCCGAGGTTCTTCCATGGCGATCCTGTGAGGAAGCATAACCAGCTGTGTGTGAGCTCGATGAAGAGGCTTCAACACAACCTGAAGATGTAGGTGCTGCTGTAGGTTGGCCTACATCTCCAGTGTGTCTTTGTAACTCAACTACGTGCTTTGTCCGCACATGTTTCCACATATTTGTGGTATTGAGGTGACTGACACTTTTAGCTATTTTTAATTTTTGATTACACAGCTTGCATTTCACATAGCAAATATCATGTGCAAGTGTGTGAAAAAAGGACCACGCAGTGCAAGTCCTGGGAGCGCACGTTTTGACTTTTGGAAGACAACTGCTCCGAACAGGTGCCAAACTGGAGGCTACAGGCAACCGAGTCTGCAGCCTAACTCTCCCTCCTGTTTGTACCGTTGGGGCAATGTCTTCCTCTATCTTCCTTCTATCACTAACCATTTCTCTAGGCCTCTCCCAGCTTTCAACCAAAGTACTGGTTCTCACCCACAAAGCTCTCCACAGTGCAGCACCCCTCCTACATCTCCTCCCTCATTTCTATCTATCGGCCTAACCGACTGCTGCGCTCTGCAAACGACTTTCGACTAACCTCTGCACTAATACGTACCTCCCACTCCCGACTCCAAGACTTCTCCTGCTCTACGCCAATCCTCTGGAATGCTGTACCCCAAGAAATTAGGACTATCCACAATTTGCATGGTTTCAGGCGCTCCCTCAAAACACATTTGTTCAGAGCGGCCTATTACATTCACTAATCAAAGTCATTCTATGTATTCTGTGTAAGTGTGTGTGTGTCTCTAGCCCATTCACTATCTCCATCCCTCAGTCCCTTAAGATGGCTGGAACATCATTGTAAATGCACCATTGTATATAAACACCTATACTTTGTATCTCCCCCATCTCATTGTACATTGTAAGCTGTCACGAGCAGGGGCGACTTATTTAGCTTAAATTATTGTATTGTTAACGTTGTTACTTATGACTTGTGTTCTGAAACTGCTAAACTGTAAAGCGCTGCGGAATATGATGGCACTATATAAATAAATATTATTATTATTCCTCTGAGCTGCTCCCACCACCTTCCTGTTCTTCATGCCATGTTGGGTATTGGACCTCATCATCTCCACTACCCTCTTCCAACACCTGCTGTTGGGTGGTCTGGCCAGCACCATGCTCAACAGAAACTGGCACCTGGGTCTCATCATCATCATCAGATGCGTTCTGCGGTGTGCTGACCATCGGCACTGTCTCACCCGCCTCTTCAGATTCAGAGAGACACAGCTGTTGCGCATCACTGCATACTCCCTCTTCTTCACATTACAGAATGCTGCTTGGCTGGGCCCCTGTTTGCAAGCCAATAGATTCTGAGAACAGAAGCAGACACTCAGCTGGCTCCTGTACAGAACTCTCTGACTGCCTGGGCAATTTGCCAGGCGGTGAAGAGACAGATGGTTGCCCAACAGTGCTGTGGTCCTGAGAGGAGGTGGAAGCAATTGAAGTCGATGCATTGGCTGAGATCCAAACAACAACGGCTTCAATTTGTTCTTCCCGCAGCAGGGGGGTACTCCGAGCTCCTACAAAAGTGCGCATAAAGGAACGCTCACGGCCCGGGGAAAACTGGTGGATGCTGTGTCACTGGGGGCCGCAGCAGCCACAGAATCCCCACGTCCTCTCCCTGAAGAAACTCCACGACCACGTGCCTTACTCCCTGCCTTCTTCATCTTGGTAGATTGATAAAGAAAGTCTGAAAAGTTATAAGGCCTAAGTGTGGTTATTCCGCAGAGACTGCAGTGAACACTGCACACAACTGTTCAGTAGGTGTGAAAGGCCCCTTTGTGTACTTCTATAGTGTTTGCAACCAATGTATTGTATACGGATGGAAGCGCGTCACACTAATAGATTTTATTTATTTGTAATAGAATGGAGCAGCAACAATTAGAGAAAAATTTCAAGGATGTGCCAGTGACACACGCTCAGCAGACTACAACCAGCAGTGGTTGAAGAACTAACTGGAGCGTGATCTGCACTCCAAAAAGGAAAACCTCAGACTACAGTGAACACTGCACACAACTGTTCACTACCCAACGCGTCTCAGCAGGAAGGCAGTCTGTGCGTCAAAACAAAGGCGCAAGCATACATCCACGTACCCTGTTTATAAAGCTATATAAAAAAAATTATGTAGTAGTGACGCACACTTTATTGAGGTACAGTATTACATCGCCATTCACCATCTGTGGCTATGCAGTCTCATCTATATATACCTTATCTATCCGTTGTCATGCTTGCAAGTCGACAGTCAGGCATAAATAGCAATTTTCGCTATGCACTATGCACTTTTTAAAGGTTATGTTTGTTAATAAACATGATTATTGCCACATATTATGAGTATTACATGATGGAAATTGTATAATTTTGTATAAACTGTTTAGTGACATTATTCAGCAAATGTAACATTTTAGTAATGTCACAGATAACTTGTAATGCTGATGATGTTTTGAAGTCAGACATTCATTGTCTATACAATAAAAATGGTGTACATACTGTTACTTATCCATCATTAATGGATTCAGATATGTACTTGTATGCTTTTATGTACAACCGTATAGCAGATTCCTTAACTAATTTATTTTGTGGTTTGCATTGCTGTTCAACATGTTAATGTATGTGTTTATGTTTGTCAATTCTTTATCTAGATATTAGTTTAAATGAAATCATCATCTTATGGTAGTAAAGGTTATCTTTCTCTTGTTTGAAGTATAGACATTTAAAATTGACAGGTAACAAGGAAATTACTTGATCTAGTATTTAAACATCCTCCTTGACCCTGGGCTCCAACACCGCCAGTTGTTGCTCGGAAGTGCTGTTAGCACAGTCAACACTTGCTCCTGTGTTACTGGGGTTCAGTAACGTCAGCTGGTCCTCGGTTGTGCCATTGGCTCTTTTCCTTCTGCTGCCCCTCCGGGTTCCAGCACAGTCAGCTGGTCCTCGTTACTTGCATTGGCTCTTGTACCTTCTGCTACCCGTCCGGGTTCCAGTACCGTCAACTGGTTCTCCGCAGTGCCTTTGGCCTAGGTGCCTCCATCTCGGTATCCGAGTTCCAGCAACGTCTGCTGGTCCTTGGTAGTGCTTTGGAGCACAGGTACCTCCTGCTTAGTAACCGTGTCCCAGTAACGTCAGCTGGTCCTCGGTTGTGCCATTGGCTCTTTTCCTTCTGCTGCCCCTCCGGGTTCCAGTACCGTCAACTGGTTCTCCGCAGTGCCTTTGGTCTAGGTGCCTCCATCTCGGTATCCGAGTTCCAGCAACGTCTGCTGGTCCTTGGTACTGCTTTGGAGCACAGGTACCTCCTGCTTAGTAACCGTGTCCCAGTAACGTCAGCTGGTCCTCGGTTGTGCCATTGGCTCTTTTCCTTCTGCTGCCCCTCCGGGTTCCAGTACCGTCAACTGGTTCTCCGCAGTGCCTTTGGTCTAGGTGCCTCCATCTCGGTATCCGAGTTCCAGCAACGTCTGCTGGTCCTTGGTACTGCTTTGGAGCACAGGTACCTCCTGCTTAGTAACCGTGTCCCAGTAACGTCAGCTGGTCCTCGGTTGTGCCATTGGCTCTTTTCCTTCTGCTGCCCCTCCGGGTTCCAGTACCGTCAACTGGTTCTCCGCAGTGCCTTTGGTCTAGGTGCCTCCATCTCGGTATCCGAGTTCCAGCAACGTCTGCTGGTCCTTGGTAGTGCTTTGGAGCACAGGTACCTCCTGCTTAGTAACCGTGTCCCAGTAACATCAGCTGGTACAAGATTGTGCTACAAATACAAGATACGGAACAAGAGACACAAGAACAATAAGCAGAAGATCTAAAAGCAGAAGAACATGAAGTATAAGACCAAAATGAAGAGCAAAATATATGCTCTAAATTCTAAGCAGAAGAAGACTAAGCAGTGTATGGGGGTGAGTCCGTTCCTCCTCGTGGTGCCCCTGGAAAATGCCTGCTGCTGCAGGCTAAACTGAACACGGACAAATACTGTTGTAATTTAAATCTTTTGTGACAGCAAGAACGGAAGGATGAAAAATTCATACTTTGACAGATTACAAGTACAGGATTCTCTGTCACAAATAAGAATATGATGAAGAAGATGAAGCAGAATATGATAAAGAATAATAGTTTAATAAGAAGAATATGAGTAATGTTAACAAAGATGAATAGCAAGAAGTTTAAGAAGAAGATAAAGAAGGTGAAGATGAAGAATAATTTGATGAAAAAGATGATGCTGCAGAAGATTATGAAGGAGAAAGTGTGTGAAAAGTTAAAAGGTGAAGATGAAGAGCATGGAAGTTGTGTAATATACATATTTGCCAAAATATAAAAAACGTTAACATTGTCAATTTCTTCGTCAATCCGAACATCTTTAAAAAAAAAATATTTATGCTATTCCATTTGATTGGGTTAAACATCTATGCCTTTAATGTCTCCTCAACCTTCCCCAATACATTCTACATTACTCTTTCTTGTTTTCCTTCATGTACAATTAACCAACAAGGCAACAATGGGTTTTTTTTAATTTCGATATTTTGTTCCCATAGACTTACATGGGACTTCCGGTATCGATATCGGGTATCGCCGATATTTTAGTGATATCGGCGATACCATTCCGATTCCGATACTTTAGGATATCGGAAAGTATCGCTCAACTCTAGTCATTACCTGTACCCAAGAGGCCATGGACCCATATTTCTATGGATTTTATTTCTGACCTTCCTGTCTCTCAGAGAATGACCGTTATCTGGTTAATCTGTGATAGGTTTTCCAAGATGATACATCTTGTGCCATTACCTAAGTTGCCTTCCTCCTTCGAGTTGGTGCCTTTGTTCTTTCAGCATGTGGTTCAGTTACATGGCATTCAGGAGAATATTGTGTCTGAAAGAGGAGTCCAGTTTGTGTCCAGATTTTGGAGGACATTTTGTTCTAAACTTGGTGTTCAGTTGTCTTTCTCCTCTGCATTTCACCCTCAGACCAATGGACAAACCGAGAGAAGAAACCAGACCTTGGAGACTTATTTGAGATGTTTTGTGTCTGCTGATCAAGATGACTGGGTCTCTTTTTTGCCTTTGGCTGAGTTTGCTCTTAATAATAGAGCTAGCTCTGCCACCTTGATGTCTCCATTTTTCTGCAATTCCGGATTTCACCCTCGATTTTCTTCAGGATAGGCAGAGGCTTCTGTCTGTCCGGGGGTTGACTCTACTGTGCAGCGTATGCAGCAGATTTGGGACCAGGTGGTGGAGAGGTTGTCTCTCTCTCAGGAGAAGGCCCAGCGGTTTGCCAACCGGCATAGGACTGATGGTCCTCGTTTTAAAGTGGGGGACTTGGTTTGGTTGTCCTCAAGGAATATCCCCATGAAGGTTGCATCTCCAAAATTTAAGCCAAGGTTCATTGGACCTTATAATATCATGAAAATTATTAATACAGTTGTTAGGGTTCGAGTTCCCGGTGCTGCACAAGGGGAGTCTCGAACCCGTCCCGCTGCGGTCTCCCATTCATCTCCGGCCGCAGTGGAGCCTGCTCAGCAGAGACGTCGGTCCAGGCGTCTTGCCCACTCCTCTACTGTGCAGTAATTTGCTGCTGCCTTTCCTGGATCTGCTATTATAGCCAGTGCTGGAGCAGCCGTCTTTGAGACAAAGTCCTGCGTTTTCTCACCTCTGCCCCCACAATATCCCACCTCCCGCTTCCAGACAAGTTTGCTGGTGACAGCAAGCAATGTCGGGGATTCGTGAGTCAGTGCTCTATACAACTCGAGCTTCTGGATGCACGTTTCCCCACGGATCGGGCACAAGTGGGCTTTATAATTTCGCTTCTGTCAGGCAGAGCGTTGGAGTGGGCCACCCCGCTGTGGGAGCGTGACGACCGTGTGGTGCGGAGTGCTCCTCGTTTTCTGGAGGCTCTAAAAAAGATCTTTTTAGGACCTCAGGTCACCCACGATACGGCGCTACAACTGCTGGCATTGGCACAGGGTTCGTCTTTGGTCAGTCTGTTTTCCGTCCAGTTTCAGACTCTGGCCTCAGAGCTAGACTGGTCGAATAAAGTACTCATTCCAGTCTACTGGCGAGGACTGGCTGATCATGTTAAAGATGCTTTGGCTACCAGGGAGATTCCCGCCACACTGGAGAAGCTTATCGCCATATCTACCCGCATCGACCTCCGTTTTCACGAGCGGAGGTTGGAGCGGTCCCAGTGTAGGCAGAGGTTCCGGCTGGCTCCCACCTTCGCCAGACCTCTGGAATCTTCCAGCCAGGCGCCCGACTCCCATGAGGCCATGGAGGTTTCTCGAGCGGGACCTAAGTCCCGGGCCGCTCGAGTACCCGTGGTCTGTAACATCTGCCAGCAGTTAGGACACTATGCCAACAAATGTCCACAGCGGTCGGGAAAATGGTCACGTCTAGTGACCTTGGGAGGAGGTTCACTAGACACTGCGGCATTTTCCACCAAGTTGTCCTTTAAAGGGACAATTACAGTAGGTCCATCCACGCTCTCCGCTGAGCTCTGTGTGGATTCCGGAGCCGAGGGGAATTTCATGTCCTCTGCATTTGCTCTCCGCCACACTATACCTCTGGTGATGCTCGCCCAACCGGTGACTGTGCGAGTAGTGAATGGATCAACTCTGCCCTCCCAAATCACCCACCAGACGATCCCTCTCACTTTATCTATGTCCCCGTCCCATCAGGAGAGTATTTCTTTTCTTGTCCTGCCCGAGGGAATAGACGAGGTGTTGCTGGGAGTACCTTGGCTCCGTTACCACTCTCCCCATATTGAGTGGTCCTCTGGGAGGATACTGGGTTGGGGTGATTCATGTAGAGGCAGGTGTATCAGGGAGTGCGTTCAGGTCACCACCACAGAGATACCCGTAGATCTCACTTCTCTTCCTCAGTGTTATTGGGCATATGCAGACGTTTTCTCCAAGAAGGCGGCGGAGACTCTTCCACCTCATCGCCCCTACGACTGTCCTATTGATCTCTTGCCTGGAGCAGAACCTCCTCGGGGGAGAGTATACCCCCTCTCGCTCCCTGAGACGGAGGCCATGTCCCAGTACATTCAGGAGAATCTGGCAAGAGGGTTCATTAGGAAGTCGGTGTCACCAGCAGGGGCAGAATTCTTCTTTGTGCAAAAGAAGAACGGAGAATTACGTCCATGCATTGACTACAGGGGTCTTAACGCCATCACCGTCAAGAATAAGTACCCGTTGCCCCTAATCTCTGAGCTCTTTGATAGGCTCCGAGGAGCAAGAGTATTTACCAAGCTTGATCTACGTGGTGCCTATAACCTAATTCGCATCCGTGAGGGGGACGAGTGGAAGACAGCTTTTAATACCAGGGATGGGCATTACGAATACCTGGTGATGCCCTTCGGGCTCTGTAATGCTCCCGCTGTTTTCAAAGACTTTGTCAATGATATCTTCCGGGATATGCTCTCCACCTCTGTGGTAGTCTATCTGGATGATATTCTCATCTTTTCACCAGATATAGACTCTCACCGGAGGGATGTCAACAAAGTCTTCGACCTCTTACGGGCAAACTCCCTCTATGCCAAGCTGGAGAAATGTGTGTTTGAGCAGGAGTCCTTACCTTTTCTGGGCTATATCATCTCTGCCCAGGGATTGGCTATGGATCCTGCCAAACTACAGGCTGTAATGGACTGGCAAGAACCCCATTCTCTTAAAGCGGTGCAGCGCTTTATGGGGTTCATTAATTATTATCGCCAGTTCATTCCCCATTTCTCGACTTTGGTAGCTCCCTTGGTAGCCCTCACCAAGAAGGGAGCAAATCCCAAGTTGTGGTCTGAGGAGGTCTCCAAGGCGTTCTCTTCCATCAAGTCGCATTTTGCCAGTGCTCCCATATTACATCGCCCTGATGTTGATAAACCGTTTGTTTTAGAGGTGGACGCCTCTTTTGTTGGTGCTGGAGCAGTCCTATATCAAAAGGATGCTCAAGGTCGGAAGCATCCCTGCTTCTTCTTTTCTAAGACCTTTACACCAGCAGAGAGGAATTATTCCATCGGGGACAGGGAGTTGCTGGCTATGAAATTGGCCTTCTCAGAGTGGAGACATCTTCTGGAGGGAGCTCGTTTTCCCTTCCAAGTCTTCACCGACCACAAGAACTTGGTATATTTGCAAACGGCTCAGCGGCTAAATTCTCGCCAGGCCAGATGGTCCCTATTCTTCTCTCGGTTCCATTTCACCCTCCATTTTCTCTCCGGTGAGAAGAATGTTCGGGCCGACGCTCTCTCTCGCTCCTTAGTGTCATCAGGAGGAGGATGAGGAGCCTTGGCTTATTGTCCCTGAAGAAAGCCTGAGAACTGTAGCCCCGGTTTCGTTAGAGTCTGTGCCTCCGGGCAAGACTTTTGTGCCCACTAATTTGCGACCGGAGGTACTCTCTTGGGCACACTCGTCCAGGGTGGGTGGACACTTTGGGGCAAAGAGGACAACTGAGCTATTGGCGAGGACATACTGGTGGCCACATATGGTCCGTGACGTCAGGGAGTATGTTCAGGCGTGCGTCTCCTGCGCCAGGATCAAGTCCCTCGACAACGGCCAGCTGGGTTACTTTTCCTTTGCCGGTGGCAGAAGGCCCTGGTGATGGTCGGGATGGACTTTTGGTGGGCTTACCCAAGTCTCGGGGTTGCACTATCATTTGGGTGATCACCGACCACTTCTCCAAAATGGTGCACTTAGTGCCGCTACCACGGTTACCTTCTGCACGGGCCTTGGCAGCATTATTTATTAGACACATCTTCCGTCTACACGGTATGCCAGACAAGATTGTCAGCGATCGAGGTCCCCAATTTGCGTCTCGGTTCTGGAGAGAGTTGTGTCATCTTCTCTGCATTGAATTGAACCTCTCCTCTGCATATCATCCCGAGACGAATGGTTGGTAGAGAGGGCCAACCAGACCTTGGTCACCTACTTGCGACATTTTGTCTCTGCCAGGCAGGATGACTGGGCATCTCTGCTTCCGTGGGCGGAGTTTGCGCTAAACAATGCTGTGGCTGACTCCACCGGACAGACCCCATTCCTCGTAAATTACGGCCAGCATCCGCGGGTACCGGTGCCCATGCCCGTTGCTTCCGCTGACTCCAGGGTGGCAGACTGGGCTGTGGAAGCACGGAACATATGGGACCGCACCCAGAATGCCATTCAGGCTTCCAAGGAAAGGATGAGGTCTTCTGCCGATGCTCATCGGCGTCCCGCTCCGACATTTTCTCCTGGCGACCTAGTGTGGCTCTCCGCCCGAAACATCAGGCTACGGGTGGAATCCACTAAATTGGCACCCCGCTATTTGGGTCCCTTCAAGGTTCTCGAGCAGGTGAACCCTGTGGTTTACCGTTTGGCCCTTCCGCCTCGCCTTGGTATCTCCGACACCTTCCATGTATCCCTCCTAAAACCCGTGGTCATCTCCCGGTTGCCTGAGTCATCTGCCGGGACGTCGGGTTCGTCTTCGGACTGACTACGAGGTGAATGCCATTGTTGGGTGCAAGGTGGTACGAGGCAAAAAATTTTATTTGGTGGATTGGAGGGGTTATGGGCCTGAGGATAGGTCCTGGGAGCCTGCCGAGCATGTTCGCGCTTCGCAGCTCATCGCTGCCTTTGAACGCAGCGAGGCCCAGAGAAGGGGGGGCCCTAGGAGGGGGGGTAAATGTTAGGGTTCGAGTTCCCGCTGCTGCACAAGGGGAGTCTCGAACCGTCCCGCTGCAGTCAAACATTCATCTCCGGCCACAGTGGAGCCTGCTCAGCAGAGACGTCGGTCCAGGCGTCTTGCCCACTCCTCTACTGTGCAGTGACTTGCTGCTGCCTTTCCTGGATCTGCTATTATAGCCAGTGCTGGAGCAGCCGTCTTTGAGACAAAGTCCTGCGTTTTCCCATCTGAGCATGCCCAGAGTGAGATCTCTCATTGGAGATCAGGGGTCACATGTTCAGGTGCTGAGCGGCTCCTATTGGTCCGCCAGGAAGGTCATGTAGCTACGTGTGTTTGTAACAGCTTCTCATTGGTCCTTGTTCCTGGAAGGTCCTGTAGCTGTTGCTATAAAAGGGTAGCATGGCTGGGCCGCCATGCGCTAATATCAACCATTGTCATGCTATGCGCCAGTGTGATCATGCGTATGTGTGGTTAGGGACCCGGCTGAAATAAGCCACTAGAATACCGACTTAATCGGTGAGGAGTTTGGTTTGGTAGCTGGCCAGGGTCGGTGTCCTAGATGCCCTAGATTACCGGCGTAACCGGTGAGGAGTTTTGATTGCCGTATTCAGGGTCTGGCGTTCAGACGCCATAGATTGCAGGGTGACTCCCGCGAGGACATTAGCACATGATCACGCGTTATGTACGCTTAGCACTTAACTGTGTACCTGAGAGCCTGACAGGACACAGCACTTTTCCTCAGCGGCCCTGTGACGTAACAGGGTTTGCTTTCGACGCTAGACAGCGCCCTAGCGTTTTACTTTGCGGCTCACTGAAGCTAAGTGAGTTCGCACCTATCGCCATATAGCGCTGTGGCATTTCCGTTAGCGGCTCTGGGTATTAACAGAGTTCGCACTTACTGCCACAACGCGCTATGGAGTTTATTTTAGCGACTCTGCGGGATAACAAGTTCGCTACTTTCGCCATTTTACTAGCAGCAGGTTCCGCCTGCACGGTGGACCCCGGGCTGCGAACGCACCTCTCTACCTCATATATTTGGTGCGTTCGCAGACCCTAACAACGGTTTCCTTCCGTTTGCTTCTTCCAGGGACATTTAAAATCCTTAACGTGTTCCACAAGTCCTTATTGAAGAGGTTTGTCGAACCAGTGGTTCCTATGGCTGCGCCTCCCACTCTGTTTTGGTTGAGGGCAATTTGGAGTATGTGGTTGAGAAGATATTGGATTCTCGTTTTGCTAGACGGAAACTACAGTATTTGGTTAAGTGGAGAGGTTATGGTCAGGAGGACAATTCTTGGGTGTTTGCTTCGGACATTCATGCTGGGAGACTTATCCGTGCCTATCATCGAGCCCATCCTGATCGGCCTGGTTGCGCAGGTGAGGGTTCGGTGACCACTCCTCAAGGGGGGGTACTGTTGTGAATATGCTGGAGGCGGCTTCTGAGCTGGGGCTCCCTCCAGTGGTTGCTGAGGGTAATGAACTGAGTACTGAATGGCCTTCAGCTGGTGCTGAATGGTAGGATATAAGTCGCCTGAGTTCCCAGCAGCCTTGCCGGTTATCAATTTTTCCTTCTGGTCTTGCTTGAAACACTGCTAGTTTCCTGCTCTCCTTTAGATAAGTGTTTGCTGTTTTTTTTCCTTTGTTTGATTTTCTCTTCTGGTTTGCTGCTTGCAGTGGACTGCAGCCTGTCCCCCTTTTGGGGATCTGGCGCTGCAATTGTGCTTCGTTTGTGTCTGCACTTTTGCTTTGCTCCTTTGTTACTTTTTATTTGCTGAATAGCGTTTTGTTACACCAGAGATCTGATTTAGGTGGATGAGATCGTGTGATCTCAGGTTTTTTGGCAATCAGAAGTGTTTGTATTTTTTGTTAGGATTTTGTTGGATTGCAGTCAGAATTCTTTCCTGTACTTTTCTGTCTAGACAGATTGGGCCCCAGCGTTTGCTCATTCTATTTTCTGTCTGTGTCCGTGCTTTCTTCTTGTTTAACTGCCTTTACTTGTTTGGGGGCTTCCTATTTTCTTTGGGTATCTGCTCCGGGGCAGATAGCTTTCATCTTTCTGCCTTTAGGTGTAGTTATCTCTCAGGCTGTGACGAGGCGTCTAGGATCACCGTAGGAACGCTCCACGGCTACTTCTAGTTGTGTGGTTAGTTCAGGTTACTGCAATCCAATAGGTTCCAGCCTCTCTGGTGTATTACCGCTTTTGCTATTTTTTGCTATTTCTCCTCAGTTACCGAAACATAACACATTACCCTCTTTCTAGTTTTATATTTGGTGTGATCAGTACTGAGCCTGTGAGAGCCAGTGTCTGACTCTGGCAAAATATACAGAGATTTTCTATTTCCCCAACATTGTATACAGCTGTCCGCTTGTAATCCATTACCCTTTTTCTAGTTTTTATATTCTGGTGTGATCAATACTGAGCCCGTGAGAGCCAGTGTCTGACTCTGGCAAATTATACGGAGATTTTCTATTTCCCCAACCCTGTATACAGCTGTCCGCTTGTAATCCATTACCCTTTTTCTAGTTTTTATATTCTGGTGTGATCAAGACAGCGCCCTAGCGTGTTTATTTTGCGACTCAGTGGTGTTAAGTGAGTTCGCACACATCGCCATATAGCGCTGCGGCACTCCTTCTAGCGGCTTTGTGGAATAACAGAGTTCGCACATATTGCCACAGCGCGTTACGGCGTTTATTTTGGCGACTCTGCGGGATAAAAGTTTGCTTCTTGCGCCATTTTACTAGCAGCAGGTTCCGTCTGCACGGTGGACCCCGGGCTGCAAAGCACCTCTCTACATCATATATTTGGTGCGTTCCGCAGACCCTAACACTGAGCCTGTGAGCGTCATTGTCTGACTCCTGAAATATATACAGCGATTTCCAATATTTTACCTAGACTATATAGGTATCTGCTGACACAGTACCCCTTTTTCATCTTTTTATATTCTTGAGTAATCCATACTGAGCCTGTGAGCTTCATTGTCTGCCTCCTGAAATATATTGGAGATTTTGAATATTTTCACTATACTTTTATACCTGGTATCTGGTGATACAGTTCTCTTTTTCAGCTTTTTATATTCTGGTCTAATCCATACTGAGCCTGTGAACGTCTGTCTGTAACTCCGGAAATATTTCCGGAGATTTAAAACTTACCCCAACACTGTATACAGCTGTACGCATGTAATACATTACCCTTTTTCTACTTTTTAAATTCTGGTTTAATCCATACTGAGCCTGAAAGTGTCTGTGTCTGACTCCTGAAATATATACGGAGATTTACAATTATCCCTAGACTGTATACAGCTGTACGCTTCTGATACAGTAACATATATCTGCTGGTATTTTGGGTACATTTTCACAAAAATGAGGAAGTATGGTGGAAGAGGCCGCGGACGTGGGCGTGGGGGGCCAGCTGGTACTGATGGTGGTGGTGGTGCATCTGCTGGAAGTGCCATAAGCACAATAGCACCTAAGGCAGGAGGTGTTGAGCCAGCATCATCATCTGGTTCAAGAAGGCCTGGAAGGCTCCCTTTACTGGGAGTAGGCAAACTGCTTTTAAAGCCGAAGCATCAGGAACAGGTTTTGGCTTACATTGCCGAAACAGCCTCCAGCTTTATCGCCTCCTATTATGAATTTTCAAAAAATGCAAGCACTGAGTCATCAGTGCAGGCTCCTGGTCAGGAACAACACCTTTCCTTGTGTGCTTCACCCCCACTAAAAGTGAAGGATGCGGCAGCCCACACTTCAGATTACTCCATGGAACTCTTTTCACATACCATGCCTTGGTTATCAAGTCAAATCCTGAATTCCACAGTCCAACATTAATCAGAGATGGAGTGCACTGATGCACAGCCACTGCTATATGATTGTGCTGGTACATTCACCCAGAGCACTACATTTCCCTCGCAGTCTACTGAGCCAGAATGTGACCCTGATGAAACTCAGGTGCCCCTTCCTGCCTACTATACCACCTTACACGGTGACACAGAGGTAGGTACAGATGAAATTGAAGAGGAGGTGATGGATGACCCAGTTGTTGACCCTGATTGGCATCCAGTGGGGGAAGAGGCTGCCGCTGGCAATAGCTCAGAAGCGGAGGAGGATCCACAGCAGGTATCGACATCACAGCTGGGGTTATCTCGCAGGCCCATAGCAGTCCAAAAGGGTGTTCAAAAAACAAAAAGAGTTGCAGGACAGCTTGGCCAGACGGTCAAATTAGTACAGCGTGCAAGCCCTGAAAATGTATACCATAGTAGGAAGAGTCCAGTGTGGCACTTTTTTGACCAAAATCCTATTGATGAGGCAAAGGTTATCTGTAAGAAGTGCGGAAGGACCTTTAGCCGAGGGAAAAATCTCAGAAATTTGAATACCAGTTGCATGCTTAAACATTTAATGAACATGCACTTGCAAGCATGGACGGACTACTATTGACTACTATGGACGGACTACAAAACCTACAAATCCCCCCCAGGGCCGGCGTCAGCACCTGACGCACACGGGCAAGTGCCGGTTCCCTGAGCAGGTGGGGGGACGACGACTCGTGGGCGACGGCTCTGGCACAGGGCCCCTCATAGTCCAAAAAATTGCCTCTGATGGTGGGAGGGACCACTCGCCGTCAGACACACCTGCATACTATGAGGGGCCCTGTGCCAGTGCCCCCTGCTTCCTCAGTGCCCCAGCACTTGCAATACTTACCTCTTCCTGCTCCACCGCTGTGACGTCTTCCGCGTTTCCTGACAGTGACATTCAGCTTAGAGAGCGTGATGACGTCACGTCTGTACGCCCTCTGCCTAAACAGTCCAAGTGTAGAGAGCTGTAACATGGCGATGCTGAGGAGTCCAGAGTAGAGCAGTGCACAGCGAGGAGAGGTATTACATTTTTTTTAATGTTTGGAGCAATATATGGGGAGCATTATACACTGGAGAATTATATATGGGGCCCAGCATACACTTGATGATTAAAAATTTGACTGATCAGACACTGGAGCAGCATTCATGGGGCCCATCATATACTGAAGCATTCTAAATGGGGCAGACCAGACACTGGAGCAGCATGCATGGGGCACATCATATACTGGAGCATTCTAAATGAGGCAGATAAGACACTTGAGCAGCATCCATGGGGCCCATCATATACTGGAGCATTCTAAAAGGGGGAAAAAAGACACTGGAGCAGCATTTACTGGGACCATTATACACTGGATCATTATAAATGGGGCCCATTATATATGGAGCATTATTTTGGCACGTAAGACACTGGAGCATCATCCATGGGGCCCATCATATACTGGAGCATTCTAAAAGGGGGAAAACAGACACTGGAGCAGCATTTACAGGGACCATTATACACTGGATCATTATAAATGGGGCCCATTATATATGGAGCATTATATTGGCCCATAATTCCCTGGAGCATCATCCATGGAGCCCAACATTAACTGGAGCATTCTATAAGGGGAAGATCAGACACTGGAGCATCATCCATGGAGCCCATTATATACTGGAGCATTCTAAATGGGGCAGATCAGACACTGGAGCAGCATGCATGGGGCCCATTATATACTGGAGCATTCTAAATCGGGCAGATCAGACACTGGAGCAGCATGCATGGGGCCCATCATATACTGGAGCATTCTAAATGGGGCAGATCAGACACTGGAGCAGCATGCATGGGGCCCATCATATACTGGAGCATTCTAAAAGGGGGAAAACAGACACTGGAGCAGCATTTACGGGGACCATTATACACTGGATCATTATAAATGGGGCTCATTATATATGGAGCATTATTTTGGCCCATAAGATACTGGAGCATCATCCTTGGGGCCCATTATATACTGGAGCATTCTAAATGGGGCAGATCAGACACTGGAGCAGCATGCATGTGGCCCATCATATACTGGAGCATTCTAAATGGGGCAGATCAGACACTGGAGCAGCATTCATGGGGTCCATCATATACTTGAGCATTCTAAATGGGGCAGATCAGACACTGGAGTAGCATGCATGGGGCCCATCATATACTGGAGTATTCTAAAATGGGGCAGATCACACACTGGAGCAGCATGCAAGAGGCCCATCGTATACTGGAGCATTCTAAATGGGGCAGATCAGACACTGGAGCAGCATGCATGGGGCCCATCATATACTGGAGCATTCAAAATGGGGCAGATCAGACACTGGAGCAGCATCCATGGGGCCCATCATCTACTGGAGCATTCTAAATGGGGCAGATCAGACACTGAAGCAGCATGCATGGGGCCCATCATATACTGGAGCACTCTAAATGTGGCAGATCAGACACTGGAGCAGCATCCATGGTGTTAGGCATCGGGCTATGGCTGGATCTGAACCTGGATCTGAGGAGTCTGTGGTCTCCCATCCAGACCCAGCCGAGGCAGATGCTGCTCGGCTTCGCCGTCGATCCCAACGCCTAGACAATACCCGAGAGGCACAAATAACTACTCGGGTCTTTGTTCATAGTAGCCTTAAACCTAGGTTACGGAACAAGAAAAGGCTGTTTTAAGCCTAAGTCCAGAAATTCCTGCACTGATCATGTCCGTGACGGGGCAAGCCATGATTGGTGCTTGTGGTCAGCTGATCCTCTGAGCTGGCATCGCCTGATTGGTCACAGATAACGTCATCGGTGATGCGATTGACGAGATGGTTGGGGGCGAAGCTTAGCTCTTAAATAGCTTGTCTGTCCACAGCTCGGTCAGATCATACTAAATAGGCAGTGCTCATGTGTGGAAGTACCAGAATCTGGGCTCCACGTGCTCTCTTGCTTTGCTCTCCGGGACCTTTCCAGAGTACGCTCGGCTTATTAGCTCAGGTCCTTCAGGCAGGTTCAGCTTATGCCAGGCAAGTAGCCAATGTCGCAGTCTTGCTACGAATACAGGGTAGCTATACACCCTGAGCAGACTGTGGGGCGCGTAACCTGGGCATCTCCTGCCAGTTGAACAGAGAAGCTTGCTCAGTCCGGTCTCACACCAGCTGACAGCACGCGGGCATCGCCACCAGCTGAATATTGAAGCTGCGCAGTCCGGATGTAACCCGGTTGGAAGCATGCGGGCATCGCCATCAGCTGAATAATGAAGTTGCTCAGTCCGGTCACACACCGGCTGACAGCATGTATGCCTGGCGTTAGTCGCATGCACTTCCTAGCGGCTGGCACGTAGCTCCTGTGTAGTCTAACAGGGATATGTCTTTACCAGCTTGCAGCACATAGTGCTAACCCAATATCTGGCAAGTGGTTTCTGTGCCATTAACAGGGCTACTTCTACGCCAGTTGAAAGCACATCTCCCGTGAAGTTAACGCAGAAAGTGCAAATGCTATATCTTGCTCAATGTGAAGTTCACAGGCAAGATCTTTATATTTTAGTTTTCAGTTATTACCCTCCTAACCAAAGGGTGTTCGGCAGCAGTGAACATAAACTGCATCGCGGACCCCGTGTTCGGTTGAAATCCATTATACCTTAAAGTTGTTGCAACCGAGCGCATAACACATGGGGCCCATCATATACTGAAGCATTCTAAATGGGGCAGATCAGACACTGGAGCAGCATGCATGGGGCCCATCATATACTGGAACATTATAAATGGGGGAAAACAGACACTGGAGCAGCATCCATGGGGCCCATCATATACTGGAGCATTCTAAAAAGGGGAAAACAGACACTGGAGCAGCATTTACGGGGACCATTATACACTGGATCATTATAAATGGGGCCCATTATATATGGAGCATTATATTGGCCCATCATACACTGGAGCATCATCCATGGGCCCAACATATACTGGAGCATTCTAAAAGGGGGAAAATAGACACTGGAGCAGCATTTTCGGGGACCATTATACACTGGATCATTATAAATGGGGCCCATTATATATGGAGCATTATTTTGGCCCATAAGACACTGGAGCATCATCCATGGGGCCCATCATATACTGGAGCATTCTAAATGGGGGAAAATAGACACTGGAGCAGCATTTTCGGGGACCATTATACACTGGATCATTATAAATGGGGCCCATTATATATGGAGCATTATTTTGGCCCATAAGACACTGGAGCAGCATGCATGGGGCCCATCACATACTGGAGAATCATATAGGGTTCATTATTTATGAGGCATCAAATAGGGTATGGAGAATCATATGGGGCACATATGGGGCCTATTCTGTATGGAGCATTATATGGAGCCCATTCTGTATGGAGCAATATATGGGGCTCATTATTCTCTATGGCGCACTATGTGGTGGACATAAAACTGTGTGAAGGAATATACTGTGCTTTTTTTGAGCTATTGTAGATTTTAACATAGAGATCAGTTGTTAGGGCTGGCGGAACGCACAAAATAATATAAATAATAAGTGCGTTCGCAGTGCGGGGTCCACCGTGCAGGCTGAGCCTGCTGCTGGTAAGAGGGCGGTAAGGTGAACTCTGTTACTTCACAGAGTAGCAACTTTAGACACTGTGGCCCTATACGGCGGTATAAGCGAACTTTGTTACATCACAGTGTCGCTAAGGTAGAGACGCAGAGATATGGACTGTGTCCTGTTAACTCCACAGGAATGCACAGACAACTGCTGTGCGGACAGCAGTCCATAGTAAACGCAATCAGCAACGCAAACAGACAATCTCCTCACCGGAGGTGCCGGTATTCTAGGGGCTTATTTCAGCCGAGCCCTAACACATGTGTACAAGATCACACTGGCGCAAAGCACATAATGTAATTGATACTAGCGCATGGCGGCACGACCATGCCACCCTTTTATAGGAGCAACTACCGGACCTGCCAGATAAGGACCAATAGGAAACTGCTTCAGAACACAAGTGGTTTCAGGACCTTCCTGGCGGACCAATAGGAGCTGCTGCAGTACCTGAGCATGTGACCCCTGATCTCCAATGAGAGATCTTACCCTGGGCATGCTCAGAAGAGGAAAGCAAGGACTTTGTCCCAAAGACGTCTGCTCGCCGCTAACCAGCACTGGCTACAACAGCAGAACCTGGAGAGGCAGCAGTAATCCACTGCACAATGTTAGACTGGGTGAGATGCTGGGACCGACGTCTATGCTGAGCAGAGTCCACTGCGGCCGGAGATGGATGGGAGACCGCAGCAGGGATGGCTCGAATTCCCCCTGTGCAGAAGTGGGAACTCGATCCCTAACATTACCCGCCCTCTCTAGGACCCCTCCTTCCTTGGACCTTGTTACGCTCAAAGGCAACAATGAGCTGCGGAGCCTGAATATATTGAGACATAGCCTCCGTCTCCGGGAGAGAAAGGGGATAGACTTGTCCCCGAGGAGGTTCTGCTCTGGGCAAGAGGTCAATAGGACAGTCATAGGGATGGTGAGGCAGAATGATTTCTGCAGCCTTTTTGGAGAATACGTCTGCATACGACCAATAGTATTTAGGAAGTGAAGTAAGATCTGCGGGTATCTGTGTAGTGGCTACCTGAATGCATTCCCTCATACATCTGCCTTTACATGACTCACCCCAACCCAATATCCTCCCAGAGATCCACTCAATGTGTGGGGAGTGGAAACGGAGCCAGGGCATCCCCAGCAAAATCTCGTCTATTCCCTCGGGAATGACCAGAAGTGAGATAATCTCCTGATGGGAAGGGGACATTGACAACGTGAAAAGGATGGTCTGATGTGTGATTGGTGAAGGCAGTGTCGACCCATTCACTACTCGAACAGTCACGGGTTTGGCGAGCATCACCAGAGGTATACGAGTGGCGGAGAGCGAAGGTAGAGGACATGAAATTTCCTTCGGCTCCAGAGTCCACACAAAGCGTGACTGTTAAAGTGGATGAGCCAAAATTGATTGTCCCCCTAAAGGACAACTTGGAGGCGTGTACGCTGTGTCTAGTGAACCCCCTCCAATGGTTACTAGACGCGGTCGTTTCCCGACCGCTGTGGACATTTATTAGCATAATGCCCTACTTGTTGGCAAGCATTACAAGTCACAGGTACTCGAGCGGCCCGAGACTTAGGTCTTGCTCAGAAATCTCCATGGCCTCAGGGAATCGGGCGCCTGACTGGAAGATTCAAGAGGTCTGGCGAAGGTGGGTGCCAGCCGGAACCTCTGCCTACACTGGGTCCGCTCCAACCTCCGCTCGTTAAAACGGAGGTCGATGCGGGTGGATATGGTAATGAGCACCTCCAGTGTGGCAGGAATCTCCCTGGTGAACAAGGCGTCCTTCACGTGGTCTGCCAGTCCCCTCCAGTACACCGGTATAAGGACTTTTTTTGGCCACACCAGCTCAGAGACCAGAGTCCGAAATTGGACGGCGAACTGGCTGACCATGGATGAACCCTGGGTGATTGCCAACAGTTGGAGAGCTGTATCGTGGGTGACACGAGGTCCTAAAAAGACCTATTTCAGAGTGTCCAAAAAGAGAGGAGCACTCTGCACCACACGATCATCGCGCTCCCACAATGGCATTGCCCACTCCAACGCCCTGCCCGACAAAAGGGATATGATAAAACCCACTTTCGCCTGCTCCATGGGAAAACGTGCAGCCAGAAACTCTAAATGTATGGAGCACTGACTGACGAAAACCCCCACCTTGTTTACTGTCACCAGTAAACTTGTCTGGAAGTGGGAGGTGGGAAATAGTCGGAGCAGGGGTGGCAGAGGACAAACTGGCTGCGGCCACACTAGCAGCCTGAACCGCGACTGCGGTAACATCCACAGCTGAGGTTGTGCGCTCTAGAGTCGCCAACCTACCCTCCAGCTGCTGGATATACCGCTGCAGACGCTGGTCGTCCGCCATTTTACCAGCCAGACCCTGCCGCTAGTATACTGTTAGGGCTGGCGGAACGCACAAAATAATATAATTAATAAGTGCGTTCGCAGCCCGGGGTCCACTGTGCAGGCTGAGCCTGCTGCTGGTAAGAGGGCGGTAAGGTGAACTCTGTTACTTCACAGAGTAGCAACTTTAGACACTGTGGCCCTATACATATATGTATAAGCGAACTCTGTTACATCACAGTGTCGCTAAGGTAGAGACGCAGAGATATGGACTGTGTCCTGTTAACTCCACAGGAATGCACAAACAACTGCTGTGCGGCCAGTCCGTAGTAAACGCAATCAGCAATGCAAACAGACAATCTCCTCACCGGAGAAGCCGGTATTCTAGGGGCTTATTTCAGCCAAGCCCTAAACACGTGCATACAATCTCCTCACCGGAGGTGCCGGTATTCTAGGGGGTTATTTCAGCCGAGCCTAACACATGCGTGCAAGATCACACTGGCGCAAAGCACATAATGTAATTGATACTAGCGCATGGTGGACGTCCATGCCACCCTTTTATAGTAGCAACTACAGAACCTGCCAGATAAGGACCAAAAGGAAACTGCTCCAGAACACAAGTGGTTTCAGGACATTCCTGGCGGACCAATAGGAGCTGCTGCAGTACCTGAGCATGTGACCCCTGATCTCCAATGAGAGATCTTACCCTGGGCATGCTCAGAAGAGGAAAGCAAGGACTTTGTCCCAAAGACGTCTGCTCACCGCTAACCAGCACTGGCTACAACAGCAGAACCTGGAGAGGCAGCAGTAATCCTCTGCACAATGTTAGACTGGGCGAGACGCTGGGACTGACGTCTATGCTGAGCAGAGTCCACTGCGGCCGGAGATGGATGGGAGACCGCAGCAGGGACGACTCGAGATTCTCCGCATGCAGAAGCGGGAACTTGACTCCTAACATCAGTCATGTCATTAAGAAGTGAAGTACTTTTCATTGTACTATACCTATATTTCTGTGCCGTATCGGAGCATGATGAATTGTGGTATGTGTTAAAGGGGTCCACTGACACTCTTTGGCCCGGGGCACACGAAAACCGGGAGCTAGCCCTACCCGCCCCCACAAGTTTAGCCAAATAACCCCCAGTTTTTAATGCTAACTATTATTATAAAGTTAATTAAGGTTGCCAAGCTTAAGTAATAAGAATTTATGTTGTTGGCATTGAAATGGGCACTGTGTGTTTACTGTCCTCCACTCCATGGCGACTTTGCTTACCCATTGACTTGCATTGGATTTCGTGTTTCAGTCGGACCTCCTGACTTTTCCCGATAGTCGGCCGATTTCGTTCGACCCGACTTTTGAGAAAGTCGGGTTTCATGAAACCCGACTCGACCTAAAAAAGAGAAAGTCGCTCATCTCTTGTAAACTGATTACACTCACGGTTGATGTTTGCCGTGTACCTGCAGACAGGCAGATCTTAGTAACCTCTGGTTTTATTAAGTCTGAATATCTCTTCTTCAGCACTGTGCTTTGTTTCTGCCCTGAGGTCAGGTATGGACTGGGGCTGAAATTCAGCCCTGGCATTTGAAATCACATGGGCCCATGTTGTCCCCATCCCCAAGAACCAGATGGGATATATTACTAATATTATCCTGGAATAGGAAAGACCAATTTTTCTAATGATACCCATGGCCTACTAGAGTAAGTGACAGAGTCAGCGACCTTGTGCTCCATCACAACTCTTAAAAGTATGGGTGTCTTGAGAACACCAATTCTTTTAACAACGTAGCAGACAAGGCAGCCAATGATCAGACAGGCCCTTCTGGCATTTGCCAGAATTGCCAGATGGCAAGTTCGGTCCTGCCTGAGGTAATTCTTCCTCCTAGAGGTTCAATGATCATCTTCCTCATATGAAGACTATTAACTCCCCTTTTCGTGCCAGTCCACTTTTTAAACAAAGCCAGCAGGGAGAAATTAAGTAATTCCTTCACCTACAAAATGGCTTCCTCTCAAGATGTCTGACCACCAACTGCTACTTCAAATTTAAAACTCTCCCCAGGACTTGGCTCCTCCCCCTTCTATGTGACTGTAGAGCTGCAGTCATTGGCTGACTGCCTTGAGGCGTTTTTCCAGAACCTTCTGCATATTAAAACAGATTTGGGTCACCTGATCAAGCAGCGGAGAAGATTAACCCTTTTTGTGCTGCCTGTCAGCAGGTCTCACAATGTATTTAAAATGCTCAGTCCACATAAAAATTCACAGCATTTGTAGGAAAACACACTATATATACGGTATCCCATAGAATTGGCCACTTTGTGGGATGCCAGAGTAGCACACAGCAAAAACAGTTCAATGTAAGCCTGAAATGCCACAATTTGTAGCCCACAGATAGATGAGGCATGTGACGGAGATATCACACTGTAAAATATGTGGCATGTATTTTTATTTTTCACAGGAAAATAGTGTCAAGAACTAGGGTAACACACAGCAAAAACAGTTGAATGGAGGCCTGAAATGCCACAATTTGTAGCCCACAGATAGATGGAGCATGTGACGGAGATACCACACTGTAAAATATGTACTTTTATTTTTTTGCAGGAAAATATTGTCAAGAACTAGGGTAACACACAGCAAAAACAGTTGAATGGAGGCATCAAATGCCACAATTTGTAGCCCACAGATAGATGAGGAGTATGAAGGAGATATCACACTGTAAAATAAGTGGCCTGTATTTTTATTTTTTTTACAGAAAATATTATCAAGAACTAGGGTAACACACAGCAAAAACAGTTATATGAAGGCCTCAAATGCCACAATTTGTAGCCCACAGATAGATGAATCTTGTGACGGCGATACCACAATGTAAAATATGTGGGCTGTATTTTTATTTTTTTTTACAGGAAAATAGTATCAAGAACCAGGGCAACACACAGCAAAAACAGTTGAACAAAGGCATGAAATGCCACCATTTTTAGCCCACAGATAGATGAGGCGTGTGACGGAGATATCACACTAAAATATGTGGCCTGTATTTTTATTTTTTTACTTTTTGAATGCAAAATTTACAGGAATAATTAGCTCATGCTATGTCGCGTTTGGAGAGCCCCTGGTGTGTATAAACAATGGTAAACCCACACAAGTGACACCATTTTGGAAACTAGACCCCTCAGGAAACTTATCTAGATGTGTGGTGAGTAGAGTTGAGCGATACTTTCCGATATCAAGAAGTATCGGATAGGAATGGGTATCGCCGATACCCAAAAAGTATCGGCGATACCCGATACCCGATACCGATACCGGAAATCCAATGCAAGTCTATGGGACAAAAATATCGGAATTAAAAAAAAACATTCTTGCCTTGTAGGTTAATTGTACATGAAGGAAAACAACAAAGAGTAATGTAGAATGTATTGGGGGAGGTGTAGGAGACATTAAAGGCATAGATGTTTAACCCAATCAAATGGAATAGCAGGATTACTTTTTTTTTTAAAGACGTTCGGATTGACGAAGAAATTGACTATGTTGTTAACCTTTTTTCTATTTTGGCACATATGTATGTTTCACAACTTCCATGCTCTTCACCTTTTTTACTTCTGCCACACTTTCTCCTTCATGATCTTCAGCAGCATCATCTTTTTCATCAAATTATTCTTCATCTTCACCTTATTTATCTTCTTCTTAAACTTCTTGCTATTCATCTTTTTGTTAACATTACTCATATTCTTCTTATTCAACTATTATTCTTCTTCATATTCTACTTCTTCATCTTCTTCCTATTCATCTTCTTTATCATATTCTTATTTGTGACAGACATTCCTGTAGTTGTAATCTGTAAAAGTTTGAAGATTTCATCCTTCCGTTCTTGCTGTCACAAAACATTTAAATTACAACAGTATTTGTCCGCGTTCAGTTTAGCCTGCAGCAGCAGACATTTTCCAGGGGCACCACGAGGAGGAACGGACTCACCCCCATACACTGCTTAGCTCTTCTTCTATCTTTTGCTCTGAATTTTGGTCTTATACTTCATGTTCTTCTGCTTTTTGTTCTTCTGCTTCTTGTTCTTCTGTCTCTTGTTCTGTATCTTGTACTTTGTCTTAATCTTCTTTGTCCTGTTGGTGATCTTCTTCTGGGTAATCTTTTATTTCTTCTTTGTGATGGTGTTCAGGCTCGTTGTCTTGATGGTCGTCGTCCTTGGGGTCGTCGTCTTCTTCGGGGTGGTCTTCAGGGTCGTCGTCGTCGTCTTCAGGGTCCTCGTCTTCAGGGTCCTCGTCTTCGGCCTCGTCGTCTTCTTCGGGGTCGTCGTCTTCTTCGGGGTGGTCTTCAGGGTCCTCGTCTTCAGGGTCGTTGTCTTCAGTGTTGGAGATCCAGAGTGATTACCCAAAAAAACATTTCAAAAATCTTCAACTTGGAAATGAAGCTGAAGGTACAAGAAGGCTGAGTAACTTCCGAGAACCAGCTGACGGTACTGGAACCCGGACGGGTATCAGATGGTACAAGAGACAATGGAAGTAACGAGGACCAGCTGACTGTGCTGGAACCCGGAGGGGCAGCAGAAGGAACAGAGCCAATAGCACAACTGAGGACCAGCTGACATTACTGGGACACGGTTACTAAGCAGGAGGTACCTGTGCTACAAAGCACTATCAAGGACCAGCAGACGTTGCTGGAACTCGGATACCGAGATGGAGGCACCTAGGCCAAAGGCACTGCGGAGAACCAGCTGACGGTACTGGAACCCGGACAGGTAGCAGAAGGTACAAGAGCCAATGGAAGTAACGAGGACCAGCTGACTGTGCTGGAACCCGGAGGGGCAGCAGAAGGAACAGAGCCAATGGCACACCCGAGGACCAGCTGACGTTACTGGGACACGGTTACTAAGCAGGAGGTACCTGTGCTCCAAAGCATTACCAAGGACCAGCAGACGTTGCTGGAACTCGGATACCGAGATGGAGGCACCTAGGCCAAAGGCACTGCGGAGAACCAGCTGACGGTACTGGAACCCGGACGGGTAGCAGTAGGTAACCATGAAAATTTAAGTTGACAGGCCACGAGCCGGCCGCAGTTACCGAATCCCACAGTCCTACAGTGGGTGCTTGTCCTATTGTTACAACGGAAACAGCCTTTATTTACATATCCCGCAGCACAATAGGAAGCACCTAAACTGCAGGCACCATAGAGTCGGCTAACCCAAACGCAACACGACAGGACAACTTATTGGAGGCTAAGTGACGTTGACACTGCCAGGAAACAGCTGGCGTGCTGTAACCAGGCTGGGCAGGAGTGAGTACCCGTGCCAATGACACTTCCGAGCAGCAACTGGCATTGTTGGAGCCCCGGGGATGAGAGGAGAACAGGGTGGAGGCAGCAGGACTTTTTGCTGTACACACAGCAGGGGAACAGCTGACATTACTGAACCCCAGTAACACAGGAGCAAGTGTTGACTGTGCAAACAGCACTTCCGAGCAACAACTGGCGGTGTTGGAGCCCAGGTTTGACAGGAGAACAGGGTGGAGGCAGCAGGACTTTTTGACGTACACACAGCAGGGGAACAGCTGACATTACTGAACCCCAGAAACACAGGAGCAAGTGTTGACTGTGCAAACAGCACTTCCGAGCAACAACTGGCGGTGTTGGAGCCCAGGGATGAGAGGAGAACAGGGTGGAGGCAGCAGGACTTTTTGCCGTACACACAGCAGGGGAACAGCTGACATTACTGAACCCCAGTAACACAGGAGCAAGTGTTGACTGTGCAAACAACACTTCCGAGCAACAACTGGCGGTGTTGGAGCCCAGGTTTGAGAGGAGAACAGGGTGGAGGCAGCAGGACTTTTTGCCGTACACACAGCAGGGGAACAGCTGACATTACTGAACCCCAGTAACACAGGAGCAAGTGTTGACTGTGCAAACAGCACTTCCGAGCAAAAACTGGCGGTGTTGGAGCCCAGGGATGAGAGGAGAACAGGGTGGAGGCAGCAGGACTTTTTGCCGTACACACAGCAGGGGAAAAGCTGACATTACTGAACCCCAGTAACACATGAGCAAGTGTTGACTGTGCAAACAGCACTTCCGAGCAACAACTGGCGGTGTTGGAGCCCAGGGATGAGAGGAGAACAGGGTGGAGGCAGCAGGACTTTTTTCCGTACACACAGCAGGGGAACAGCTGACATTACTGAACCCCAGTAACACGGGAGCAAGTGTTGACTGTGCAAACAGCACTTCCGAGCAACAACTGGCGGTGTTGGAGCCCAGGTTTGAGAGGAGAACAGGGTGGAGGCAGCAGGACTTTTTGCCGTACACACAGCAGGGGAACAGCTGACATTACTGAACCCCAGTAACACAGGAGCAAATGTTGACTGTGCAAACAGCACTTCCGAGCAACAACTGGCGGTGTTGGAGCCCAGGGATGAGAGGAGAACAGAGTGGAGGCAGCAGGACTTTTTGCCGTACACACAGCAGGGGAACAGCTGACATTACTGAACCCCAGTAACACAGGAGCAAGTGCTGACTGTGCAAACAGCACTTCCGAGCAACAACTGGCGGTGTTGGAGCCCAGGGATGAGAGGAGAACAGGGTGGAGGCAGCAGGACTTTTTGCCGTACCACAGCAGGGGAACAGCTGACATTACTGAACCCCAGTAACACAGGAGCAAGTGTTGACTGTGCAAACAGCACTTCCGAGCAACAACTGGCGGTGTTGGAGCCCAGGGATGAGAGGAGAACAGGGTGGAGGCAGCAGGACTTTTTGCCGTGCACACAGCAGGGGAACAGCTGACATTACTGAACCCCAGTAACACAGGAGCAAGTGTTGACTGTGCAAACAGCACTTCCGAGCAACAACTGGCGGTGTTGGAGCCCAGGGATGAGAGGAGAACAGGGTGGAGGCAGCAGGACTTTTTGCCGTACACACAGCAGGGGAACAGCTGACATTACTGAACCCCAGTAAACATAGGAGCAAGTGTTGACTGTGCAAACAGCACTTCCGAGCAACAACTGGCGGTGTTGGAGCCCAGGGATGAGAGGAGAACAGGGTGGAGGCAGCAGGACTTTTTGCCGTACACACAGCAGGGGAACAGCTGACATTACTGAACCCCAGTAACACAGGAGCAAGTGTTGACTGTGCAAACAGCACTTCCGAGCAACAACTGGCGGTGTTGGAGCCCAGGGATGAGAGGAGAACAGGGTGGAGGCAGCAGGCCTTTTTTCCGTACACACAGCAGGGGAACAGCTGACATTACTGAACCCCAGTAACACAGGAGCAAGTGTTGACTGTGCAAACAGCACTTCCGAGCAACAACTGGCGGTGTTGAAGCCCAGGTTTGAGAGGAGAACAGGGTGGAGGCAGCAGGACTTTTTGCCATACACACTGCAGGGGAACAGCTGACATTACTGAACCCCAGTAACACAGGAGCAAGTGTTGACTGTGCAAACAGCACTTCCGAGCAACAACTGGCGGTGTTGGAGCCCAGGGATGAGAGGAGAACAGGGTGGAGGCAGCAGGACTTTTTGCCGTACACACAGCAGGGGAACAGCTGACATTACTGAACCCCAGTAACATAGGAGCAAGTGTTGACTGTGCAAACAGCACTTCCGAGCAACAACTGGCGGTGTTGGAGCCCAGGGATGAGAGGAGAACAGGGTGGAGGCAGCAGGACTTTTTGCCGTACACACAGCAGGGGAACAGCTGACATTACTGAACCCCAGTAACACAGGAGCAAGTGTTGACTGTGCAAAAAGCACTTCCGAGCAACAACTGGCAGTGTTGGAGCCCAGGTTTGAGAGGAGAACAGGGTGGAGGCAGCAGGACTTTTTTCCATACACACAGCAGGGGAACAGCTGACATTACTGAACCCCAGTAACACAGGAGCAAGTGTTGACTGTGTAAACAGCACTTCCGAGCAAAAACTGGCGGTGTTGGAGCCCAGGTTTTGAGAGGAGAACAGGGTGGAGGCAGCAGGACTTTTTGCCGTACACACAGCGGGGGAACAGCTGACATTACTGAACCCCAGTAACACAGGAGCAAGTGTTGACTGTGCAAACAGCACTTCCGAGCAACAACTGGCGGTGTTGGAGCCCAGGTTTTGAGAGGAGAACAGGGTGGAGGCAGCAGGACTTTTTGCCGTACACACAGCGGGGGAACAGCTGACATTACTGAACCCCAGTAACACAGGAGCAAGTGTTGACTGTGCAAACAGCACTTCAGAGCAACAACTGGCGGTGTTGGAGCCCAGGGATGAGAGGAGAACAGGGTGGAGGCAGCAGGACTTTTTGCCGTACACACAGCAGGGGAACAGCTGACATTACTGAACCCCAGTAACACAGGAGCAAGTGTTGACTGTGCAAACAGCACTTCCGAGCAGCAACTGGCGGTGTTGGAGCCCAGGGATGAGAGGAGAACAGGGTTGAGGCAGCAGGACTTTTTGTCGTACACACAGCAGGGGAACAGCTGACATTACTGAACCCCAGTAACACATGAGCAAGTGTTGACTGTGCAAACAGCACTTCCGAGCAACAACTGGCGGTGTTAGAGCCCAGGTGGAGAACAGGGTGGAGGCAGCAGGACTTTTTGCCATACACACAGCAGGGGAACAGCTGACATTACTGAACCCCAGTAACATAGGAGCAAGTGTTGACTGTGCAAACAGCACTTTCGAGCAACAACTGGCGGTGTTGGAGCCCAGGGATGAGAGGAGAACAGGGTGGAGGCAGCAGGACTTTTTGCCGTACACACAGCAGGGGAACAGCTGACATTACTGAACCCCAGTAACACAGGAGCAAGTGTTGACTGTGCAAAAAGCACTTCCGAGCAACAACTGGCAGTGTTGGAGCCCAGGTTTGAGAGGAGAACAGGGTGGAGGCAGCAGGACTTTTTTCCATACACACAGCAGGGGAACAGCTGACATTACTGAACCCCAGTAACACAGGAGCAAGTGTTGACTGTGCAAACAGCACTTCCGAGCAACAACTGGCGGTGTTGGAGCCCAGGTTTTGAGAGGAGAACAGGGTGGAGGCAGCAGGACTTTTTGCCGTACACACAGCGGGGGAACAGCTGACATTACTGAACCCCAGTAACACAGGAGCAAGTGTTGACTGTGCAAACAGCACTTCAGAGCAACAACTGGCGGTGTTGGAGCCCAGGATGAGAGGAGAACAGGGTGGAGGCAGCAGGACTTTTTGCCGTACACACAGCAGGGGAACAGCTGACATTACTGAACCCCAGTAACACAGGAGCAAGTGTTGACTGTGCAAACAGCACTTCCGAGCAGCAACTGGCGGTGTTGGAGCCCAGGGATGAGAGGAGAACAGGTGAGGCAGCAGGACTTTTTGTCGTACACACAGCAGGGGAACAGCTGACATTACTGAACCCCAGTAGTACAGGAGCAAGTGTTGACTGTGCAATCAGCACTACTGAGCAACAACTGGCGGTTTGGAGCCCAGGGTCAAGGAGGATGTGTAAATACTATATACAGTATTTGCCTTGTTACGTGGCAATTAAAAATGTAGATACTACAAACAAGAGAAGATAACCTTTACTACCATAAGATGATGATTTTATTTAAATAAATGTATATAAAAAAAGAATTGACAAACATAAACGCATACATTTACATGTCGAACAGCAATGCAAACCAAAAAAATTTTGTAAGGAATATGATATACGGTTTTAAATAAAAGCATACAAGTAAATTTCAGAATCCATTAATGATGGATAACTAACAGTATGTACACTGTTATATTGTAAACAATGAATGTAGGACTCAAACTTCATCAGCATTACAAGTTATCTGTGACATCCAAAATTACATTTGCTGAATAATGTCACTAAACTGTTTCTACAAATATAGAAAAACCATCATGTAATATCATAATATGGGCAATAATCATTTTTAGAACAAATATAACTTTAAAAAGTGCATAGTGCATACTGAAAATGCTATTTATGCTGACTGTGGACTTGCAAGCATGACAACGATAGATAAGGTATATAGATGAGACTGCAAAGCCACAGATGGTGATGGCGATCTAATACTGTACCTAATAAATGTGCGTCACTATCCAGATCTTTTCATATAGCTTTATAAACAGGGTTCGTGCATGTATGCTTGCGCTTTATTTGGACGCAAGATGTCTTTGTGCTGTCACGCGTTGGGTAGTGGAGCGTCTGTGCGTCTTATGACGCAGACTAACATTCACGTGCGCACGTTCATCATCGCTAGCATAACGACAACACAAAGCGTTGTCATGACAGCTTTACTCAGTAAACATGCACCTATGATGAAAATACACGCATGTGCCTTTAGAGATGAAGCTACAAGAAAAACGCGTGGAGGTGTGCCGCAGCTTTTTAAGGTACAGTATATATCGCATTGTACGTGTCGCTATTCATCTGATAAGTAGATATATTCACCTTTTCTATCACTTGTCGTTGTTTCAGCACACTTCCAGGTATATATTTTCTATTGTGACATGCACAATTTACTTTCGAGTTAATGCATCATTTGTGGCCCTGATATCAGGATTACATGATGGACCTTTATGATATGGGATGTGAATTTTTAAGTAAATAGTATATTTTCGAATGACACAAATATAAGTATGATGATGAGGATAGCCTACTCCATTGTTTGCAAATATTAGAGTGTACATCACGTTCCTTAAGCAACAAGGATTATTAAATTTACTTGTATGCCTTTATTTAACCCGAGACACTGAAGGCTAACCTTCGCACGCAGTGTTGTCAAAGTTCAACCCACATATGCGCTTCCACTGCAACTTTAGGCATGATACGTTGGATTTCAAGTATGGAGTGAAAAGGTTCGCCTTCAGCCAAGCATATGTAGGCTTTGGTTGCAGGTTCGACTGTGCATACTGAAAATAGCCAAATAGTTAGTTACAGATTTGTGCCAAACACAGAATCATTTTATGTTAAGCTACTTCCTCTCAGCTAAATCAGGTAGCAAATCTATGTGAGACAGCACTTTAACAATGCTGGTTTCCAGCATGTGAGGTAGCAGTAATTTTGCCGACACACAGCAGGGGAACAGCAGGCTTACTGAACCCCAAACACATACAGATGTTTGATCTGTGCATCCAACACTTCGAGCAGCAACTGGCGGTGTTGAAGCCCAGGGTAGGAGGTGTCGGCAAGCGTAGTATGAGCTGTGGAACTTTATTGGTAGCGTTACAAACACAGCAGGGGAACAGCAGGACATTACTGAACCCCACAAACAAGCATTGATCTGTGCATCAAGCACTCTGAGCAGCAACTGGCGGTGTTGAAGCCCAGGGTCAAGGAGGGTCTTGAAATAAATATAAGTATTTGCCTTGTTACGTGGCATTGAAATGTATGTACTCCAAACAAGAAAAATTAAGCTTTACTGACAATAAAATGATGAATTTCATTTCCAAAAATTAAAAATAAACACCCTTAAAATAAACGCATATAAGCACATGGCAACAAGAAATGGAACACCACAAAAAATGTATTTGTAAAAATATAGTGGTTGAAATGAATGAATACAAGTCATTTTGTATTATAATGATGGTAAGGAACGTATGTAAACCTTATATTGTGCAGACAATGGAATGTAGATTCAAATTTATCAGCATTAAATGTATATTGTGACATCCCAAAAATACTTTCGTTATGAAACTGAATACTCGTACACAAATATAAAAATTCCATCATGGACTCATATATGGATAATCCTAATTATATGAAAAAATAACCTTAAAAAATGCATATGTGATCTAAAATTGAGTTGGTGCCTGAAGTGGAGTGCAAGAGCAACGGATAGTAAGGTATATATAATGTGATGACTGCAAGCCCAGATGGTGAATGGCGATTCATACTGTACTCAATAAAGGTGCGTCACTACTCAGCACTTTTTATATGCTTGTATTTAAAGGGAAGCTGATGTATGCGCGCTTTATTTGCGACAGCACAACCTTCCTACTGTCACGCTTGGGTAGTGGAGCGTCTGGCGTATTATAGCACTCTATTCACGTTCGCATCGTTCATCTGCCTAGCACGACAACAAAAGCGTGTATGATCACTTTACTCATAAACATCACCTATGAGAGAAACAAGCACATTGCCCTCTTCAACAAGCTACAAGAAAAAGCTGATGGATGACGGTGCCCAGCTTTTTTGAGGTACAGTATTAATCGAGCATTGTCATGAGTAACTATTCATGTGATAAGTAATACATTCACTTTTATCCTTGTCGTTGTTTCACCACACTTGCCAGGTATAATATTTGTCTAGTATGATGATGCACTTTCTTTAGATGTAATAGATTATTATTGGCCTGATTATCAGGTTTACATGATGGCCTTTCATATATGGTGTGTAAGTTAAGTTTTTAGTATGTGTATTTTTGTCGACACAATATAAGTTATGATGATGAGGAGTAGCCCTACATCCATTGTTTGCACAATATTAGAGGTGTACATCACGTTCCTTAAGCAACAAAGGATTATTAAATTACTTGTATGCCTTATTTAAAACCGAGACCCTGAAGGCTAACCTTCGCCCTGCAGCTGTTGTAAGTTCAACCCACATTATGCGCTTCAACCTTGCAACATTTGAGGCTGATGTGAGTTGGATTTTTCAAAGACTGGAGTGAAAAGGTCCCATCAGTACCTATAGCATATGTAGGCTTTTGGGGTTGCATTTGTGTTCGACTGTGCTATCTGCACTATATGTCAAATTAGTTAGTTACAGATTTGTGCCCAAACACTATCTTTTAGGTTTTAAAGCTGACGTTTCATCGTTTACAGCATAGAATCAGGGTTGTAGCCAAATCTATGTGTAGCACTAGCCACTTTGCATGTCATGTTGTTTTCCGCATGTGTAGGTAGCAGTAATTATTGCCGGACACACAGCAGGGACAGCAGGCGTTATGACCCCGTACCATCAGGATTGTTTTGATCTGTGCATCCAACACTTCTGAGCAGCAATGGCGGTGTGAAGCCAGGGTCAAGGAGGGTGTCGCAGAGGCTGTATGAGCTGGTGGAAATTTTATTTGAGGTAGCAGTAATTATTTCAGGACACACAGCAGGGGAACAGCAGGCGTTACTGAACCCAAAACACATCAGCGTTGTTTTTATCTGTGCATCCCAAAACTCTGAGAGCAACTGGCGGTGTTGAAGCCAGGGTCAAGGAGGGCTTGAAATAAAAATAGAGTTGTTTCCTTGTTAGTGGCACTTGCAAAGTATGTATCCAAACAAGAAAAACTTAAGCTTTACTGGACAATAAATGTGAATTTCATTTCCAAAATAAAAAAAACACCCTTAAAATATAACGCATATAAGACATGGCACAGAATGGAACACCCCCACCAAATGTATTTTAAAAAATATATGGTTGAATGAATGATCAAGTCCATTTTTATTTATGAATGATGCGTAAGGAACGGTATGTAAAACCATAATATAGTGCAGACAATGATTTGTATAGTCATCATCATCATGAAAATGTATATGTGACAGTCACACAGATGGAAACACTTTCGTTATGAAAAATGATACTTCGGACAGCATAATTACATGTCCAGCATGGACTCATCATTTTTATGACGCAATAATGTAATATGAAAAAAATCATTGAAAAAAAATATGCATGTCAAATTAAAGGGGTGCCTGCAGTGGAGGTGAAACAAAGGCAACTGATAGCTAAGGTATATACTATGTCTGTATCAGCAGTGCATAAAGCCTCTGATGGCGAATGGCGATTATATGTACGTCAATAAGGCTGATCGCACTATGCATTTTTGCTTGTACACGTTGAAGAGGGAAAAGCATGTATGTTTCGCATAGGCTTTATCCGACAACACACCTTCCTACTGTCAGCATAGGTAGGGTAGGTCTGGCATTATTTGACTCTCTCTTGCAGTGACGTTAGCAGCGTTATTCTGCCCAAGGGCGCAACAAAAGCGACATCAGTAATGATTTACTTTCTAAACATCCTCCTATGAGCAACGAAACAAGCACATTCCCTCTTCAACAAGCTACAAGACAAACAAGCATGATGGATGACGGTGCCTTTATTGAGGTACAGTATTAGATCGACATTGTCAATGAGTAACTATGCACTGTGATACCTATATACCATTATCAATTTAAATCTCTTGTGGTTGTTTCACCAGCACTTGCAGGTATAACTACCTATTGTCAGTATGCATGATGCACTTTCTAGATGTAATAAATTATTATTGCGCCTTATTATCAGGTTTAGATGCTGGCCATTTCATATATGGTGTGTAAAGTTACAGTTGTCCTCAGTCTGTGTATTTTATTATGTCTGTCAGAAATAGAACTCATGATGATGATAATGATGATGTTTATGATTCGTACATCCATTGACTGCATTATCTTACAGGTCGAGATACCGTTCCTTAAGCAGCATTAATGGATAATGATGAAATGTACTTTTATGCATTCATTTCAAAAAGTTAACTCTATGTAGTCTTTTTTGTTACCATTTGTACTCGCCATGTGCATATATGCGCTGTGATGACAACTTAATATTTGTCCATATTTCTTATTAAAATTAATCATTTTAGGGCTTGAAAACTTGAATTTTTCCTGTTTTGAGCATAACAATCAGGGTGACGGCTCTTCCCTATGTGGAGCAACTTAGACATGTGTTTTTCTGTACATGTGTAGGGAACAGGATACTTCTTGCCGGACACACAGCAGGGGAACAGCTGGCGGTACTGAACCCCACTAACACTAGAGCTTGTGTATTGGTCTGTGGACACGGCACTTCTGAGCAGCAACTGTCAGTGTTGTAGCCCAGGGAGTAGAGTTCAGGTGGTAGAAAGATGAACATAACAGGAGACATGGATAACGTTGCCAACCAGTTATTTAATCTGAAACCGGACAGGCAAATTCAGGCGAGATCCATGTCTTGTTCATTTTCAGAAAAGTAAGCGGTCTACATTATCGGAGGATAGTCGCATGCGACGGTCTGTTAGTACACCACCTGCAGTACTAAAGACGCGCTCCGATAATACACTGGCAGCAGGGCAAGCCAGCACCTCCAATGCATACTGGCTAAGCTCTGGCCATGTATCCAGCTTAGAGACCCAAAACTTGAATGGGGAAGAGCCATCTGGGAGTACAGTGAGAGGGCAAGACATGTAGTCTGTCACCATCTTACGGAAACGTTGCCTCCTGTTGACTGGAGCCGTCTGGGATGGTGTAGACATTTGTGGCGCTGACACAAAACTTCGCCACATTTGGAACATACTGGTCTTGCCCTGTGCAGAGGCGCTGCTTCTGCTTCCTCTTGTTGCAGAGCTGTCTCCACTGCCTCGACGCACAGAGCTGCTTTGTAAAGCAGTAGTAGCAGCAGTGCTCTCGGCTGGAATGGAGAACATGATGGATTGCACCAGTGTGTCTTGGTACTCCCGCATTTTACGCTCCCGGTTCAACGGTGTGATGAGGCTTTGTAAGTTGTCCCGGGTAGCGAGGGTCTAGGAGGGTGTACACCCAATATTCAGATGTGGTGAGAATATGGGCGATGCGGCGGTCGTTTCTCAGGCACTGCAGCATGAAATCAACCATGTGCTGCAGACTCCCAACTGGCCAAGAAACGCTGTCCCCTGCAAGAGGCGTCATCTCTGCCTGCTCTGCATCACCCCACCCTCACTCTACATACTGACTAGAGCATTGTGTACCTCCCTCTGGAGCGATGTCTTCCTCCTCCATTGACTCCTCCTCATCCACCTCACAAAGTGACCCCTGCCTAGCCCTTTGTGAGGAACCACGTTGCGCTGACTGTCCAGAAGGTGATGGAATTTGTGACTCCTCATCCTCCACCTCTTCCAAAACCTCATCCCTTAGTGCTTGCAGTGTTTTTTGAAGTAGGCAGATAAGGGGGACAGTCAGGCTGACTAGTGCATCATCTGCACTCGCCATCCGCGTTGACTCATCAAACGCACGCAAAACGTGGCAGATGTCCTTCATAGAGGCCCACTCAGTAGTGGTGAAGTGTGAACGGCGCAAATTGCGAGTTGATTGCGCATGATGCAGCTGATACTCCATTACTGCTGGCTGCTGCTCACACAACCGCTCCAACATATGTAACGTGGAATTCCACCTGGTGGGTACGTCACATATGATGCGATGTTCAGGAAGGCGAAATCTGCATTGCAGAGCTGCAATGCGCGATCTGGCCATGCTGGAACGTCGCAAGTGAGCACACTCTAGGCGGACCTTGTGCAGCAGTGCATCAAGATCCGGATAGTCCCTCAAAAAACTCTGCACGACCAAGTTGAGCACATGTGCCAGACATGGTACGTGAGTGAGGTTGCCAACCCCAGAGCTGCCACCAGATTTCGGCCATTGTCACACACTATCAAGCCTGGCTGGAGATTCGCTGGCAAAAACCACACGTCGCTCTCCTGCTTTATGGCATTCCAGAGCTCCTGCGCTGTGTGGCTTCGATTCCCCATGGAAATTAATTTCAGGACGGCCTGTTGACGTTTGGCCACGGCTGTGCTCATATTGGTCGTAACAGGTAAGCGTTCACGGGTCCATGTGGAGGTAGACCCTGACGGCTCCTGCAGCGATGATTCTGAGGAACTGGAGTAGGAGGAGGAGTCAATGTGTACAGACTGGATTCCTGCAATCCTTGGAGTTGGCAGAACACGTACAGCGCCACTCGCAAGATCTGTACCCGGCTCCACAACATTGACCCAATGGGCAGTGAGGGAAAGGTATCGTCCCTTGCCATGGGTACTGGTCCACGCATCGGTGGTCAGGTGGACCTTGCTACTGACGGCGTTTAGTAGCGCATGTTTAATTTTTCCCTCAACATGCTTTTGCAGACCAGGGACGGCTTGCCTGCTGAAATAAAATCGGCTTGGCACATTGTATTGTGGGACTGCCAATGCCATTAAGTTACGGAAACTGTCAGTCTCCACCAGCCTGAATGACAGCATTTCAAGGGACAGGAGTTTTGCAATGCCAGCATTCAGAGCCTGTGCTCGTGGATGGTTTGCCGAGTATGGCCGTCTTTTCTCCCATGCCTGTGCTACCGATGGCTGTACAGTGGCCTGGGAGTGTGAGGATGACAGGGAACTTGCTGCTGTGGGTGGAATAACACTGGGTCTCTGGACAACAGTGACAGAGGATCTTCCATGGCGATCCTGTGAGGAAGCCGAACCAGCAGTGTGTGAGCTGGAGGAAGAGGCTCCAACACGAGCTGAAGATGTAGGTGGTGCTGTAGGTTGGCCTACGTCTCCAGTGTGTCTTTGTAACTCCACCACGTGCTTGGTCCACACATGTTTCCACATATTTGTGGTATTGAGGTTACTGACACTTTTACCTCTTTTGACTTTTTGATTACACAGCTTGCATTTGACCTAGAAAATATCATCTGCAAGTGTGTCAAAAAAGGACCACGCAGTGCAAGTCCTGGGAGCGCCCGTTTTGGCTTTTGGAAGAGAACTGCTCCGAACGGGTGCCAAAGTGGAGGCTACAGGCAACCGAGTCTGCATCCTACCTCTCCCTCCTGTTTGGACCGTTGGCGCAATCTCTTCCTCAGAGCTGCTGCCACCACCTTCCTGTTCCTCACGCCATGTTGGGTCTTGGACCTCATCATCTACACTACCCTCTTCCAACACCTGCTGCTGTTGGGTGGTCTGGCCAGCACAATGCTCAACAGAAACTGGCACCTGAGTCTCATCATCATCAGATGCGTTCTGCGGTGTGCTGACCATCGGCACTGGCTCACCCGCCTCTTCATATTCAGAGAGACAAAGCTGTTGCGCATCACTGCATACTCCCTCTTCTTCACATTCCAGAATGCTGCTTGGCTGGGCCCCTCTTTGCAAGCCAACAGATTCTGAGAACAGAAGCAGAGACTCAGCTGACTCCTGTACAGAGCTCTCTGACTGCCTGGGCAATTTGGCAGGTGGTGAAGAGACAGATGGTTGCTCAACAGTGCTCTGGTCCTGAGAGGAGGTGGAAGCAATTGAAGTCGATGCATTGGCTGCCATCCAACCAACAACGGCTTCAATTTGTTCTTCCCGCAGCAGGGGGGTAAGCCGAGCTCCTACAAAAGTGCGCATAAAGGAACACTCACGGGAAAACTGGTGGATGCTGTGTCACTGGGGGCGGCAGCAGCCACAGAATCCCCACGTCCTCTCCCTGCTGAAACTCCACGCCCATGACCACGTGACTTACTCCCTGCCTTCTTCATCTTGGTAGATTGATAAAGAAAGGCAGAAAAGTTATAAGGCCTAAGTGTGCTTATTCCTCAGAGACTGCAGTGAACACTGCAGACAACTGTTCACTAGCTCTGAAAGGCTCCTTTGTGTACTTCTATAGTGTTTGCAACCAATGTATTGGATATGGATGGAAGCGCGTCACACTAATAGATTTGAGTTTTTTTAAATAGAATGGAGCAGCACCAATTAGACAAAAATGTCAAGGATGAGGCAGTGACACACGCTCAGCAGACTACAACCAGCAGTGGTTGAAGAACTAACTGGAGCGTGATCTGCACTCAAAAAAGAGACCTCACAGACTGCCGTGAACACTGCACACAACTGTTCACTAGCTCTGAAAGGCTCCTTTGTGTACTTCTATAGTGTTTGCAACCAATGTATTGGATACGGATGGAAGCTCGTCACACTAATAGATTTGAGTTTTTTTAAATAGAATGGAGCAGCACCAATTAGACAAAAATGTCAAGGATGAGGCAGTGACACACGCTCAGCAGACTACAACCAGCAGTGGTTGAAGAACTAACTGGAGCGTGATCTGCACTCAAAAAAAGAGACCTCACAGACTGCCGTGAACACTGAACACAACTGTTCACTAGCTCTGAAAGGCTCCTTTGTGTACTTCTATAGTGTTTGCAACCAATGTATTGGATACGGATGGAAGCGCGTCACACTAATAGATTTGAGTTTTTTTAAATAGAATGGAGCAGCACCAATTAGACAAAAATGTCAAGGATGAGGCAGTGACACACGCTCAGCAGACTACAACCAGCAGTGGTTGAAGAACTAACTGGAGAGTGATCTGCACTCAAAAAAAAAAATAACCTAACACTCACAGACTGTCCTAGTGAAAGCCACTGCAACCAAAACTGAGCTTCACTATAGTCTGGAAAAGGCATCCCTTTGTGTGACATACTCCTATAGAGTGTTGAAACTAATCGTATTTCGGATACGATGTGAAGAAAGCAGCAGTCACACTAATAGAATTTGAGTTTTTTGAAATAGAATGGAGCAGCACCAATTAGACAAAAATGTCAAGGATGAGGCAGTGGACACACGTCAGCAGACTACAATCAGCAGTGGTTGAAGAACTAACTGAGCGTGATCTGCACTCAAAAAGAAAAACCTCACAGACTGCGTGAACACTGCACACAATGTTCACTAGCTCTGAAAGGTCATTGTGTATTCTATAGTGTTTGCAACCAATGTATTGGATATGGATGAAGCGCGTCACACTATAATTTCAATTGAATGGAGCAGAACCAATTCCAAAATAAAAAAAAAATGAGTCAGTGAGTGAACGTTCAGATGACTACAAACAGGTTGGATGCAGAGCAAACTGCAGCGTCACCTGCACTCACACACACACCTTGCACAGAGCTGTGAAAACAGCACTGCAAGGAAAAAGGAAGATTTACACAGCGGTTTCTCAGATAGCCTGCCTACAGAACATTCACAAAAACGCTATCTGTAATGTCCCTCAGAGTGAGCAGAGCAGCGTTCTGTCCCTAACTGAATTCACAGCACAGTGAAGCGGAAATGGCAGCGGCGCCTTTTATAGTGCATTCTGACATCATTTCAGCAGCCAGTCACAGCGATGCTATTAGTTAACATGACGCAGCATTACAGGATGTGCCCACACTTCTTAGGATTCCTCATTGGCTGAATATAAATCACACTGCCTCTCAAAGAATTATGGGAACTTCCGATTCAGTATACGATATAGGAAAAGTATCGGAACTAAGTATCGGAATTCCGATACAGCGAATATCGTCCGATACAGCGAATATCGGCCGATACCGATACTTGCGGTATCGGAATGCTCAACACTAGTGGTGAGCACTTTGAATTCCCATGTGCTTCACAAAACTTTATAATTTAGAGTTGTGAAAATAAAAGTAATCACATTTTTACCCATCAAATGTTATTTTAGCACCAATTTTTTTCTTTTCACAACGGTAACAGGAAAAAATGCAACCCAAAATTTGTTGTACAATTTCTCCTGAGTACACCGATAGCTCATATGTGGTTGAAAACTACTTATGAGGGACAGTATAAAGCTCAGAAGGGAAGAAGCACCATATTGGAGTTCAGATTTAGCTGTACTGGTTTGAGGGTGCCATGTCACATTGGAAGAGCCACTGAGGTGTCAGAACAGCAGAAGCCCCATAAGAGACCCCAATTTACAAACTACACCTCTATCAATAAATTCATGTAGTGGTGTAGTGATCATATTGACACCATGTTAGGGTTTGAGTTACCGCTGCTGCACGAGGGGAGTCTTGAACCAGTCCCGCATCCATCTCCAGCCGCAGTGGAGCCTGCTCAGCAAAGACATCGGTCCCAGCGTCTCGCCCGTGTAATACTGTGCAGAGACTTGCTGCTGCCTCTTCAGGTTCTGCTATTGTAGCCAATACTGGTCAGCGGCGAGCAGACGTCTTTAGGACTAAGTCCTTTGTTGCTTCATCTGAGCTTGCCCAGAGCAAGATCTCCCATTGGAGATCAGGGGTCACATGCTCAGATACAGCTGCCACTCCTATTGGTCCTTCAGGAAGGTCCTGTGGCTGTTGATGTTCTGAAGCAGCTTCCCATTGGTCCTTCCTGGAAGGTCTTTTTCTCGTGGCTGCTATAAAAGCCTGTCCTTACCGCACGGCCGGGTGCTAGTATCAAATCTGTTACGTGCTTGCGCCAGTGTGGTCATGTATGCATGTGGTTAGGTCTGGCTGAAATAAGCCCCGAGAATACCGGCACCTCCGGTGAGGAGATTGTATGCACGTGTTCAGGGCTCGACTGAAAACGCCATTAGAATACCGGCTACTCCGGTGAGGAGATTACTGCTTGGGTTCTGTTTGCATGACCACAGACTGCAATCCGCTTAGCAGTCATCTGTGTTCCCTGTGAGTCTAACAGGACACAGTCTTTGTTACAGCGGCTCTGTGAATTAACAGAGTCCGCTTATATCGCCATATAGTGCTAGGGCGTTTACATCTGCGACTCTGCGGGATAACAGAGTTCGCTCATACTGCCTATTTACGCCATCTTACTAGCAGCAGGCTCTGCCTGCACGGTGGACCCGGGCTGCGAACGCACCTCTCTTAATATCTATTAGGTGTGTTCCGCAGGCCCTTAACATAATACTAGCGCCAGGTTCTGGCTAGTAAAATGGCGGATGACCAGCGTCTACCACAGGACATCCAGCAGCTGGAGGGTAGGTTGGCGGCTCTTGAGCGCACAACCTCAGATGTGGATGTTAACGCAGTCGCTGTTCAGGCTGCTAGCATGGCTGCGGCCAGTTTGTCCTCTGCCACCTCTGCCCCTACATTATCCCACCTCCCGCTTCCTGACAAGTTTGCCGGTGACAGCAAGCAATGTCGGGGATTCGTGAGTCAGTGCTCTATACAGCTCGAGCTTCTGGCAGCACGTTTTCCCACGGATCGGGCACAAGTGGGTTTTGTACTGTCTCTACTCTTGGGCAGAGTGTTGGAGTTGGCAACGCCGCTGTGGGAGCGCGACGATCGTGTGGTGCGGAGTGCTCCTCGTTTCCTGGAGGCTCTTAAAAAGGTCTTTTTAGGACCTCAGGTCATATGGCGCTCCAACTGCTGGCATTGGCACAGGGTTCGTCTTTGGTCAGTCAGTTTTCTGTCCAGTTTTGGACTCTGGCCTCAGAGCTAGACTGGTTGGATAAAGTTCTCATTCCAGTCTACTGGCGAGGACTGGCTAACCATGTTAAAGATGCTTTGGCTACCAGGGAGATTCCTGCCTCACTGGAGAAGCTTATCTCCATATCTACCGCATCGACCTCCGTTTTCACGAGCGGAGGTTGGAGCGGGCCCAGTGTAGGCAGAGGATTCGGTTGGCTCCCACCTATCCCAAACCTCTTGAATCCCCCAATCTGGCGTCCAAACCCCAAAAGGCCACAGAGGTTCCTCGTGCAGGATCTAAGTCTCAGGCCGTCCGATTATCCATGGTCTGTAACCTTTGTCAGCAGACAGGACACTATGCTAACAAATGTCCACAGCGATCGGGGGAAGCGATCGCGTCTAGTGGCCCTGGGAGGAGGTTCACTAGAGACAGTGGCATTTTCCTCCAAGATGACATTTAAAGGGACAGTCACTGTAGATTCTTCCACACTTACAGTCGAGCTTGTGTGGACTCAGGAGCAGAGGGGAATTTCATGTCATCTACCTTTGCTCTTCGCCACGCAATACATCTGGTAGCGCTCGACAAACCAGTGACTGTCCGGGTAGTGAATGGGTTGACATTGCCCTCGCCAATTACACATCAGACTGTCCCTCTTACTTTGTGTGTACCCCCTTCCCATCAGGAAATTATTTCCCTTCTCATCCTTCCCAAGGGAATAGACAAAATCCTACTGGGAGTACCATCGCTCTGTTCCCACTCCCCTCATATTGAGTGGCCCTCCGGTAGGATACTGGTTTGGAGTTAGTCATGTAAGGACAGATGTGTCAGGGAGTGCATTAAGGTTACCACTACAGAGATACCCGCAGATCTTTCTCCTCTTCCCAAGTGCTATCAGTCATATGCAGACGTGTTCTCTAAAAAGACTGCGGAGACTCTGCCGCCCCATCGTCATACGATGTCCCATTGACCCCTTTTTTGGGGCGAACCCCCTCGTGGAAGGGTCATCCCCTCTTTTCCTGAGATGGAGACTAGTTCAATATACCAGGGGAAATTTGGGAAGGGGTTATTAAGTCGGTTTTCCAGCAGGAGCGGGGGGTTTTTCTTCGTGCAGAAGAAGAGTGGGAATTATGGCCCTGTATAGTTACAGGGTCTTAACGCCTCACCATTAAGATAAGTCCCCTTTCCCCTGATTTCTGTCTCTTTTATAGGCCGGGGAGCAAGGGTATTTATAATTTGATCTGCGTGGGGTTATAACCCGATTCGCATCCGTGAGGGGCGAAAGGAAATGGCTTTTTATTCCCGGGTTTGGGATTAGAATACCGGTGAGCCCTTCGGGCTCTGTAATGCCCAGCGTTTTCCAAAAACTTTGTCAATGACATCTTCCGGGATAGCTTTCCTCTTGTAGTAGTCTTCTGGGTGATTTCTATCTTTTTCCCGATTTTTGACTCTC